>JAUZST010035681.1:0-55149 GCA_034779995.1 Parotocinclus haroldoi | reverse complement strand
GAGTCTAAAGTCATAAGACAAAGGGGAAGTTTAAAGACACAGAACACATGGCATACTGCATTGTGAATTTTTTTCACAAAGGCTACCAAAACTGTTGTTGACTTTTCTTCGTCTGTGGCTTGACAGCCTTAGTCCCAGTTTTGCAGAATTTGGCTCTAGTGCTGTGTGAAATTAGTGGTCATTCTGGGTGTGATGTTGGTGATGTTAATAATACTGCAGCTGCATTCCCCAGACATAAGAATAGTCCATTGCATTTTCTTTGATATGCTATATGACCACTTTCCCACTGGAAGAAAAAAAAAACTTTCCCTTGATCCAATGGTCGGCCATGTTCCTGGAATAGCCTAAAAGATAGCCATACCCTTGCTTGGGTATTCAGATATGTCATTTTCACTTTTGTTTGTGACTTTTGATTTACCATGTACTTCTAAAGTGATATAATAAATAAACTAAACTTATTATGCAACAATTATATTTCTACTAAAATTATTAATGCTATAAATAACACAAATTCTCTTCAGCTATTTGATTACTTTTGAATAATTCTACAAATTCACTACCCAATACCTCTATCAAAAACAAAAGGTATATCAAAACTAATTTTCAGCTATTCAAACTACAGTATTTACTGAATTCTGTGCCTGACTTTGAAGAAAGTCACTTCAGGGACAAATAATTACATTTTTGAACAGATGAGATCTTTTAGCTGCAGTTTTTAGAATGTTTTAACTTTACAGATGTTGGTACACCTTTCTCCTCATTTTCCTCATCATACCATTCTCAGTTCTCACTAACTGTCTGTTTAATGTCATCGTTTTTACCAACTGTATAGTGCCACGCTTGACAAGTGGGATGTCAGTATGGTTAGAAAAAAAGAATACAAGGTTCCATATGGGCAACACAGTGGCACAGTGATGAAAGCAGTCATCTTATTCCAAGCTTGGAGTAAAAGTACGTAAAGTTTGTAAGTCCTCCCCTTGTTCACGTGGGTTTAGACCGGGTACTCCGGTTTCCACCCACATTTCAAAGATGTATGTTAGGCTAATTACAGTTTGTGTGTATGAGTGTGTGAGTACATATGCCCTACAAGGGATTGATGCCCTGAAAAAGCGTTGTTCCTGCTTGCATCCTGTGTCACTGGTTTTCCATAGAGATGCACCAATACCACTTTTTTACTTTTGATACCGATACTGATACCTAAATATTAAGTATTTGTCGATACTGAGAACAGATACCTCAAGATAACTTAAACAGCTTGGTAGTCATCTATAAATCATTTAACTTTTTTTATAGATTTTAATACAGGCAGTGTTCTTTACCCCATTTATAATATAAACTAGAAAGAATAGGATTACTAGCTCAGCAAATGCACATTTGTTATGAGTCATGAAAAAATAAATATTGCCAATCTGCATTAACAAGTAGGAATGCAAAATCTGAACCCTCGACCTTCTGGCCATAGTCCAGTACCTTAACCTCTACTCCACCAAAGTTAAACTTCACAGTGTCATAGGACGCATGTCGGAACTCCAAATGTCCGTAGTGAAGCTAAGCGCATCTGTATACTTTCTTTTACATGTTCAAAGACCCGACAGTAAAGCTGTGGTAGAGCGGTCTTAGTTAAGTAGTGCTGGTTAGGCAATCTGTACCTGGATTCTAAATGCTCAACCAGTTGATGAAATCCCACATTATCAATGGCTGATAAGGTTTGGTCATCCATCGCAATAAAGTCTCTATAAGGCAATAAGTTGTTAAGTTTATAAAGTATAAAATGTTAAATATGTTCTATTACCTTGCACTTTTTAATACATTGCAAAAGTAAAGAGGAGGACAGACAGGAAACCCAATCAGAAAGTCTGTTTTGCCACTATATAATGTGTAATGTAGAGTTAAACTGCAAAGCAGTATCTAGACATGGTTTATTTTTAGGTTTTAGATTTAATAGGATAGCATATTTAAAAATGTAACAATGCTGGTGGCTGTAGATATGCTTAAAATGATCCAGAGACATATCTGATCTTAAGATAACACTGACCATGTGCTAGTATCAGTGAAAAGGCTTAACATGTACATATACAAAAACATGCTTTTAAAATGTGTAGCTATAAGACTGCAAGCCAAAACAGACTTATACATTAGCCTCATTCACAACACGCAAAAACTGGAACGCACACAAACACATGTATAAACTGTTCAGACACACGTGCACCAACACACAAGCCTACATGCTCACGCGTCTCTGCACGCACATTCCATCACCCTGCAGGAAACTGTAACAGGTAGCATTGTCCTCATTGACAGCTCCAAATTGACAAACAGCACTCAAAAGCTTTCTAGGAGAATAACTGTTAGTTCAACCGAACAAGAGAGCTGCCACCAGGCTTCTGTGTCGCACCATGGTGCCATTTGGCTGTCAATCAATCTCCACCACAACAAAATTAGTATAGTTGAGGTTCTTACATGAAAGGAAACTTTTTATTGCAAAAATCTAAATCAGAACAGAATGGATAATGCCATCAGAAAGCTGAAAACAGACAAATCATTTTTTTCGTGAAGTAGAACAGTTTAATGGATTGCAAAGCATTTATTTGCAAACAGAGATAGAGCAAAAAGGACTGCACTGGTTCTACACAAGTAAGGACTGAACCATTTTCAGCACCACAGGGTACATATATCTATGCCTCAGATTTCAGGTTAGACAGATACATTTGAAACATTTCAGAAAAATATCAGACTGTATTTTATTTTATATGGAACGAACTTTCCACTGCAAATCCAATAAACAGGATCTGAAGCTTGTAGTCCAGACATATCAAATGGAGAAAATATTTGACATTGTGCCTCACCCGCCACTGACCCTCGATCATGGTCTGGCCCTTGGGCTTTGTGCTGATGGTTCTGACATTCTCAGCCACCAATACCATTACTTATCCGTACTTTCATTTGCTTTCCTTTGTCAGAGATCAACAACAGCATCTCGCCTCAGACGAAAGACTTCCACCTCAATTTATCTTCAAGGTTTTTTTCATTCGAAGAGGCAAATGTTAAGAAGTGAAGAAGGAAAGGCAAAAAAGAAGCACCTGATAAATGTCACTTCGGAGAAGCCTTCAAGTTCATACAGCTGCGCAGAACGACTTCACGAGGTACAAAAACATCCCTCACATCTCATTTCTTTCATTACGAAGCCAAGAGAAATGTCAGGCCAGATAACGTTCTGTCTTCGCTCTGCCGCTAGCAGTAAAGGACACGCGTGTGTCTATTACTTTGCAGGACTGAAATATGTAATGCTGAGCAGTGGCTGCCTGTGTTGTTGGTGCATATCCCTATATTAATAATGGGCACATTAAAAACAACACTAGTGGGCCCCAGAGTTTATTAAACACATAGAAATGAAAATAATATATAGAGATGATGGGTTTATAAGTAAGCACATACCAAATGGTAAGCAATTTTTTGTTTTAATTAATGTTCTAGTTTAACAATGCTTTAATTAGTTTAATTACTTTATATCTAGTTAAACTTTATGATTAACCACTATCTCATACATTATATATATTATACCCAATTACTCTGCATAGAATTTTCAAGGCACCATGTGTTAGAGTGGCTAAGTGGTTCGAAAGAATGGATAAGTTAATTAAAATACCTTATAGCAGGATTTCAGAACCAAAGCACTGTACATCCCACAGTAGATCCAACATATATGCACACACACACACGCACGCACGCACGCACGCACGCACGCACGCACGCACGCACGCACACACACACAAACAGACAATGAAACAAAAACAACAAAAAAAAACAACAAATGCAATCTAATAGTCTGCCCTATCTCTATTTCCGTATCTGTTCTTGTCTTTTATTTAAAGATACTTTTGTTTTATGTTATTTAGTTGATATATTCTGTTTATATTGGTTTTTTTTTTTTTGCTTTGCTGTTTGTTGGATCCTCTGCCATTGTAACACCAGCACACCTCCAACTGGGATTAATGTCATTTCTTATCAATACAGATTAGTCAAGACCAACATATTCATTGGTTACCTTTATTTGCTAACCACAGATAAAGTTGCTGATATATGCAGCATATTACTCCAGAAAAACTTTCTTTGTCGGTTTGTTTATTTCATGTCTCATTAGCATCAGTGCATATTCACAATAGGAGCAGGGTTACATCAATACTGGTCAGGCACATCCACACTGGACCAATTTAGAGCAACCAATTAACTGAACACACATAAAACGAAACCAGAGTACACTGTACACCCATGCAGACACAGGAGAGACAAACTCAACACAGAGTCTGACGTTGGATTTGAACCAGGGATCTTTGAACTTGTGAGATGATCCCGCTAAGTACTTGCTCTAGCTTGTCACTGCTTCTTTTTTTGGGTGATAATGAACTTCGAACACGTTGCATATCCAACATTTACACTAGAGAATATATAGTATAGATATTTTTGTGGAACTACAGCTGTGTAATTGTAAATCATTTGCCCATTTCTTCAATTTGGTTTCATTGACATAAAGATGACTGTAGCTAATTGCTAAAATGCTATACTTAGACAAACTCTAACTTTAAACATAGTAACATAAAGCAACATTGGAACATAAATCTTTTGGCACTTCTTTTGCGATCCCCCGCTCCAAAGAAAAAATCATGTTAGTACATTTTGTTATCATAAAGGAGAGCGCAAACAAACACATTCTTTTCTTTTTCTGTTCACATACTTTTGCTAGGCCGATGTATACAATTGTAATACAATTAGATAAGAACTCTAATTATCACAGTTTACTTAATAATTATAACATATGCCTATGTACCTTTATCTTTATATCTTTGAGTATCGAGTATTGAGTATCTTTGTACTGTTACATCACCCAATGTGACTGCGTAGTGCAGTGTGTTTTGCTTCTTCTACCCTTCTCTTTTCACTGCCTGCAGTGGTTTCTTGTCCAATATATTGTGGTTCTGTCACTTCAACAGCCAATCAGCTCTGCAAATCCACGTGTAGAAGTGAGAGTTAAAGCTTAGAAGACTTTCATTCACACCTTGCTTGTTAGTTTGCATTTGGACTAGAGACGGTTCTATCTTGGTTGATGGGTTTAGAGACCTTTTTGTGCAAGTAATTTTTGTGTGTATGACTTTCAACTACTTATTTGTGACAAACTGCAAAAGTATCAGGTCCATCATACCATCATCTTAAGTGTTATGGCTGTTGCCTAGACAGGGTTGTAACAGTGTAGCACTGTGTTTTCTATAGTACTGTAAATGTCCATATATTAAAAAGGTTTAGGATGTATATAACATTCTACTCACATTTATGTATTATTTATTCTTGTGTTCTTAGTACTTAATACTGATCATAATTACTTTACAGTAGCCTGAGAAGAATATGGTAACATCCAGTCAATACCCATCTCAGTCAGGTTTCACAGAACGTAACAGACATAAAATGACGCACACCTGTATGAGATTAGTATGCTGAAATTACTTATGTTGTGTTTGAGTTATGCAAACTAGTATGTATCTGCCTGCATCAATGTTAAAACATTGTGCACAATAGCTTACCTATAGCACACACATAACAGGCTGCTACTTTCCTTTCAGCTGAACTGGGTCATGCCTCAATAACCATGTGAGAGATTCAAAGTCTGCTCATCAATAATTTACAATGAAGCACAGCTATTAACTTAGTGAACTACCAGCAAGTTTTGATAGGAAATGTTAATGTTTAAAACAGTTATAGTGATCACAAGAGAGAAATGTACTTAGGGAAAATATTTTTTACCTCTAGCAGAATGATACTTCCATGTGATGCTGGGCTCTGGTCGTCCAATAGCCAGGCACATAAGACTAACATTGCTGCCCTCATTCACTGTAATATTTGTCGAGATGTTCACAATCCTGGCAGGTACTGCAAACACACAACAAGAAGAAAATGTGAAATAAACAAAGAAAACCTTTAAGAATTATGAAATCAAATTTGTATTTTTCTAATAATAATAAACATTATTATTGTAGCATTGGCGTGGACGTTGCTGCAGCATTGAAGACAGGGAACTTAACTCATAATGCAGATCCATATTACTGTAACAGCCAATATCACAAACAGCCCTGACAAGGACTATATATTATTATTATGTGTTATGGGAATACCAATGGCCAGACTAACCCAGTTCACATAACCCACATAAAGACTGGCAGCTCACGGTAAGTACAAGCGATAAGTTTAAAATAATTAAATTAACACATAAACACACAGGGCAGGAATTAATGAGCTTTTTATTAGCTGCATTAGATGCAAATGACATTAAAATTTTAAACGTAGACACACACAAACACCAAAATAAAGATAACATTGCGCCAGTAATTTGCATACTGAGACATATTGGAAACTCAACAGTGCTACATTATTAGTATTTCATTGTTATTGTCATATCAGCAGTAGCAATACTATATTTCTATAAACCAAGCTTATTCCAGAAACACTGCCCCACTGTATATAATAAATCCCTGTTCGTGTTAATTATTTTCTACTTTTCTAAAGCATGCAGAGTTATATATCAGCTCCACTGTGGTACAGTGCTACAGGGAGCCACTGAGGCAGTAAAGAAGACAGTTTGAGTCCACATGAGCAATATGCACCCTCAGCAAGTCCAGTGGGATGTGTTCTTAAAAGCCACTGTCCACCGAGACCTAATCCATCGTGTATTTGAAGAGAAGAGTACACAAAGTACGCAGGGGACACACAGAATCAGCCATCCAAAAGTTACTGCAGTCTGTAACTATCTAGAGAATTATAGCACCATCCCTGAACCCAGACATGTTTGCACTTGTTAACTGTTCTGAAGAAATGTTTCTAAGATCTGTTTAACCTCTCTAGTAATTTGTCTACATACATATAATTGTTAGATTCAAGTTGAAAAATTAAAATGATTGGTTTAGGTTATCTATAAAGTTTGGTAAAGCAGCCCATGTTGAATGTTGGTGGATGAAATAGTCCAGGTTTCTTCAGCAAAAAAAAATAATTCTAAATAAATAAATGAAAACCTCTGTTAACACTGATTTTACTATTCACCCACATGGGCTTACTGTGTAGACAGATACATGCTAGAAACAGTGATGCAATCTGCAATCTTGTATGCTTGATGCCATCATCAAAAGCCCAAATGTGTAAAACTAGATTAAACATAGCCGCTGAACACCTCTAAGTTTAACAGAAAACAGTCTTTTCTCTGTGTGACTACATGATGGGGTAGCTGTGCATGCTACGGTGGTTTACATAACTTGAAGTCTGAAAGCTTGAGTATGACAGCTTGTTTCTTTTCCATCTTCCGCTTTTCTGTGAGTCAAAAAGCAGGAAAGATATGGTTCAGTTGGCTCGCTATCATACTGAGACGGAAAACTTTTCTATCTAAGTTTGTTGAAAATTAATATTTCATTATAAATCTTGACTTCTGCATCCCTAAAATATTTCCCTTTCTCACTCTCTCTCTCAACCTTGCTATACAGAGCAAAAACAAGACCAAAAGAAACTTTTATTACCTTAAAAGAGTCATGTAGTTATTTTATATCACTCCCAGAAGCATGACTAAACTAGGTAAAGATGGGAGATTCAGTCTGAGACAAGATGTACTATAAAATGTTACAAAATTTGGTCAAATCAGAGTCAGCACGATTTAAGACCAAGTCAAAAAAGTTGGCTCAACATTTTATAATCGCCACATATTTAGTACTGACTGTCAGATTCTCAAAAAGTAATAAAAAAAAATCGATCAAGACATAAATCTGCACTCATTAAAGCGCAATGATTTAAACAACTTTTGTGAAATAATTAGTTAAAATTGACATTGGGTAATGTTAAAAGCAATATAGAAAATATACCAGCACACAGTGTTTGCTGATAAGAAGTTCCCCATGTGGTCAGAATTACAGTCATGGCTGATTAATATTACAGTTTACACACATATCAAAGATGCATACGCTAAACAATAAATCACCAGAGACACTGCATAATTTAAGCATGTATAGCATTTAATGTGTTTGTGAAAAGTGTAATGTGTTTATGAAATTAAGTGCAGGAAACAGGGCCAACTTTATAAACAAATAAATCTGACATACCATCCTATATGCACAGTGTAGCAATACATCGCAGGTACAGTGACATACAGTTAATTCATATATCAAGAAACTTATGATTTTTTCCATAGTTTACATGTGTAAACTAACTTACATTTTCTGGAAAACTGTATTACCTTCATTTAACATATTGTCAATTTTGGCACTCTATAGTTCTGCCCTATGAAATTTTATACCAACTGTAAAACAAAAACACATCATTCTTGTTTTGCATCGTGATGACTATTAGGGTATTAATTCACCACTTAAGCAGCCATCCATAAACACCTTGCCCTTATAAATCTGCACTGTAAAAAACATCTTGATTTTATTTAACATTATTATGTCCAGTACTTCCATAGTGGTTAAAATTGTGTGGATTGAAGCAAAATACTGTCTCAGATTATGACCTTTCTGAGGCTAGGTGTCTTTATATCAATTAGTACCACATTAAATGCAGTGTGGGCAGCACCAGCCTTATTCACTTTTTTTCTTATTCTCCTGTCAGCTTAACTTGGTGAAACCATGTTCACAAATTACTGATGTCAAAGGTTCAGCTCTACCTTAAATATATTGTTCCATATTTATTCTTAGAGACGTCTCACAAGCATATTATATTTTACAAGTGCTCAGATTATGCATTATGTAGTTTATTTTGTAAGTTTGATATATTGGCTTTATTTAACCTTGGATTCTGCCTGTTGAAGTTTGCATATCCTTCCTGGGTCAGCGTGGGTTTACTCCAGGTACTCGGGTTTCCTCCCACTTTCCAAAGACATGTCTAAGGTTTATTCATGTCATTTTTTTTCTTTTTTCTGATAGTCCTTATTGAATATGTGATGAATATAAAATGCTGAGCTTTACTGTAGTATAGGTTTGTATGCCAAGGTTAAACACAAATTCTGAGATTTAAGCATGATGACTAAAGAAAGAAATAAGGAAGTGTGTGCAGGTTAGAAAAACATCTGTCTAAAAACAGGTTTTGGAGTCTACAAATAGTGACTCATGGTTATGTTACAATGCTTTAGTTCACATCACGAAGCGAAACTGGTATCGAAAAGATGCAGAGATACAACCTTATGGCCATAACCTATACACTCCACTGCTTATACCAAAACACTATTAAATTCTCAATTATGATTGGTCAGAAACTGTGATCCATTTTAGTAGTGCTGGCAGCAAATACCTAGCAATACTAGTAATACTACTAATAATACTTATTTTATATAGGGCTTGCTTGGTGACTCTTTTCTATTTCATTTTGTGTGATCACTCACTCACTCACTTTCTATACCTGCCTAATCTAATTTAAGGTCATGAGGGAAGGGCTACTAGAAGCACAGGGCACAAGACACTACCCTGATCATGGTGCTAGTCCATTACCTGACATACACACTCATATGCATACTTAATTATTCACAACTGGACACAAAACTTTAGATGCACCTGTTGACCTAACACGTCTGAGGGCGAATACAGGAGTACCCAGATGAAAAGCACACATGTATAGGGAGAACATTCAAAGTGCACACAAGCAGGGGCCAAGTCAGGACTCAAACCCAGGTCTCTGAAGGTGACAGCTCTAACCACCGCACCACTGTTTTGCCATTTAGATTAACAATTATTTTAAATATAATATAATAATATATAATAATAAATATTTTAAATATTGTTAGTTATTTAAAGTAGGGCAAAATATACAACACACAACCCTGATTATCCTAATCAATCTCATTCAGGTGAATCTGAGGTCTACCCCAGCACTAAAGGATTGTAGATGAGCACATAAGATGAGTCCTGGATTCAGCATCAGTCCTCAAGCATGGCCACTCATGCCTGTCTGATGCTCCACTAGACTTTGCAGCACAGCTGGGACTCGACCCTAGATCACTCGGTGGTAAGTTGGTGACCTGTGCCAATCGTTTACACACATACACCAGCTTTGGATTTCCAGAAGTCACTACCGGAACCCGAATCACACCATTGGTGGGCTTGTCTACTATCTATAAATTACTAGCAAGGCAGTTCCTGACCTGCTGGAAGGAAGATTGGGGTTTCATGCTCTGAAGTGATGAATAATAATAAGGTGCCTGAGCAAAGAACACAACATCAGCTGCCTGTAAAAATCAGTAAGGCGTATAAATGGACTGTGTATGAGCGTGCGCAAAAAGACTCCAAAAAAGCCATAAAGTACAACGATGAAGTGCATTGTGCTGTGCAAACACATCTTTACTCCACCACAAAAGTTGTACAGGCAATGTGAGCGCAGACCAGTGCAAAGCATTGGGAAAGGGCCATAATCGTGCTGGAGCACAGTACAAGGCAACCTGGCATAGTATAAGCACGTCAGCAAAATTGGATTTGATGGTCATGTATAGGTTGGTCATGTATATGTTTGGTTTCTTATCTGCTGTTTCCTATCTGCTCTGACATTATATACATAAAACATGGTAAATGATGCTGCACTTTTATCCTGGCCTTTTTTGCTATATAATATTACACCAACAACACCATATGAGGATTATGTATCTCCAAAGATTATGTTATTAACCAAACTGTCAGACAGGCCCCAATAATACTGAGGTCACGAGGTATTAAAATGAGGTCTTTGACACATTGTGATATTTTTAGTGTGTAGAGTCCCTACAAACTCTATTCAGAATCATATCACTTCCTGTCACTCAGGAAAATCCACCACTCAAAAAAGGTATCAATCATGGAATTACAAGATGTAGAAGGGTCATTTTGAGTCTGTCAGCATAGAATGACAGTGTCATTCACCTCGGAAATCATGATGAAAATATCAATTTTATGTCTCAAATCATTTCTACACAATATTCTCCCTACCTTTAACACAGTATTGGGTGCATATTTCAAAACACTTACAAAATGTATATTTCTAGTAACTAAACTGAGCTAGAAGTACTAAAGGTTTCATACACCTGATTTTCTGAAAACAGGTTGATCAAAACTTTAACAAATAGATCTGAGCAATATTCTTTTCTTGTGTGGCAAACTGACTTTGCATGTTGTCATTAACATAATTTTTTGACAGTTTCCAAGAGAAGGGAAATCAAACAGCAAGTGTATTCCCATGTAAAACATGCAGAGTAAACATGTTGTGTGTGTTTTCCAGTTCTCCAATTTCTCTAATCTAATACTAGCTGTAGTAATTGAGAGAATGGAAGGATTTAGTGATATTTTGTAGCCTAAGCCCCATTGCAGGGACGTGGTGTCTTTGTAATCCATCCTTGAATTTCACTATAAATTTATAACACAACTTTATTAGCTTCCCCTTACAAGCCAGAAGTATATCTCACTTTCAGCACATGAAAGGCCAACTGCAGTGGGTAATTACATTACATTTCCATTTAGCAGACGCTCTAATCCAGAAAAACGTACCTCAAATAACCTTCCAGTGCAGAATTCAAGCTATTGTATGTTAACTGCCTTGTATAAGGACCTAACAGTAGGAGCTGTGCAGATGAATCCTAAACCTTCTGGTACATAGTACAGAACCTTAACTGATCTGCTACTGCAGTCTTCAACTGGAATGCACTTTCTTTTTTGCAGCACTGTGCTTTAATTATTCTATATATACACGATTCAATCATTTAAGGAGTTGCCCCTAATATTGATGTGCAGCTTGGTTTTCTAGACAAGCAATGAAGGACAATTCTTTAATTAAATGTAATAATAATTATAATAACTTTTCTAAACTTTTTTCTACGACAAATACAACATTTTAGTTTATCAGATTAATTAGTTTATCATATGTACTGAATACAAATTGCTCACATCATACTACCTACTAATTATGGATTAACATTTCATAAGGAAACAAGGACATAATACAATGCAGCACAAGTTAAACTGCAAAACACTGTATTGGTGTGTTAGCAAAACTCTATATAATGATCCAGAATGAAATCTCCAAGTCAGAGACCATTACAGCTACAATGGGTCTGCTGTCTTATTCAGCAGAAATATATTTCAGACTTTAAAACATTACATTTATATGTAGGTTACTAATGTAAGAGGGTGATTAGGGGAGTGGTGTGCACGCAGAATCAGTAATATTTATATATAAGCAACATATTTAATGTATATATTCAAATTTAAGTGTCTATTCTGCTTGAGGGTCCTGTACACACCAGCTTAGTCACTTTTGAATGTGGGGCTCAATCCAGGGATCTCAAACGTACAGCCCATTTGGGACTTGGATTACTGTGATGAGTGATGAGACCTGTATGCTGGAGACAGTGTAGTGGTGGGAAAAAGACTGGCAACTAAAATGGTGACTACAAAGAACTGGTTCAAGCTTCCCATTACAGAAACCAAAAGTAATCAAACTAAACTAATAAAACTAATCAAACCAACAAATGCAGGCTAGTTTCATAGAAAAATGGAAATAGATCACTTTTCTTTTGTAAATTCTCACTGAAATGCAAATCAGGCTGTTTAGTGACCTAAATAATTGCAATTTCCAGCTCATTTCACTTAAATAAAGTGAAATGCTCACAAAAATTCAAAATGAAATATCCACTAAATTTTTGTCAGCAGTATATTCATCCCCATCTTAAGCCATGCTTCTGTACCACTGCAGCACTTATGTGACTGCAGTATCAGCTCACGTTTTGTATAACTTTCTTTCACATGTCAATAATTTTACATTCCAACCATACTCCTGTTGGGACTGTTATTTTCATGCTGACAGTATTTCTGTAGCTACACTGAATACTGCTCACAAAAATTAGGGGATATTTCATTTTGAAATATCCTGTATTTCTTTGTGAGCAGTATACCTAAACAGATTTCTCTATTTATCCTTGCTTGTCTTCTCATATTTCTGTTGAGTTTCATATTTCTGGGAATGCTTATTTTCCATACAACTGAACTTTGACACTAGGAAACCCCTTCTGAGCTTTGGTAGCCAGTGACTCATATAAAACTTCAGTCTGGGCGGGGTGCTAAAATATCCTATGCTACAGCTGACTGGAACTTGCACTGATTAGTTCTGTAAAAATACAATGCATACTATGAATGTGCAATAATAAAATAACAAAATACCATTGTTAAAAAACATGTGAATCTAATTTTAATTAATACTGCCATCAAATGTCATTCAATAGCTTTTCACTGGTGAAGCAAAAACTCTATCGCTGGTTTGTAATTTGTCCCTCCTCAGACCACTGTCAGTAGAAACTTCCCACTTTTGCCCCAAAAAAACTTCACAAATCATTTCAATTTGCCCATATTGATATGGAAATGGCTGACAATTTTCCGCACATCCAAACAAGTGCATTATGAGAAACAACTGTTCACTTATCATTTAATATATTCCTGGCGTTGACATGTGCAGTTGCAACTAACTAATCTACATTGTTCTTAATTTAATCTGCACATAATTTTCACCCTGCTGTTTACCGGATGTACATTAAAAATACCTTCTTCTCTCTGCATATACCAGTATGCTGCTAAATTAGGCTCAGAGTGCAGGGCCAGCTTTGATACGCACCCCTGCAGCAGGGATAAAACAGTGGAAGCATTTTAAAACCAGGATTTGACCTAATTGCTAAGAATCACTGGCACAGGAAAGCACAAGCACAAACCAGAACCTCCTGTAGGACCATCATCGCTATTCTTATTTCCAAGGTAAAACAGTTATGGTACCTACTAATGGTTAATCTAGATAGCTCGCGAGACATTGAAAACAAATCAACATTATTTTGAAGCCTCGGTTTCTGGCTTGAAGAGATCTTCATAAAACATTGTTGACAGCAACTGTCAAAATGTCTATTTGCCTATTCCTATCCTTGAGTTTATGCTGACGATTTCCTCCAATCCCAGTTCTATTATGCTGATGTTCAAGAGGATTAAAGGAATTGG
This sequence comes from Parotocinclus haroldoi, assembly GCA_034779995.1. NCBI lineage: Eukaryota > Metazoa > Chordata > Actinopteri > Siluriformes > Loricariidae > Parotocinclus > Parotocinclus haroldoi. Next base: position 41,137 of record JAUZST010035681.1, on the reverse strand, counting down.
CAAAGCAGGCAAGGCACTCAAAGATCTCTGTGAAAAATGGACTCCACACTGCCTCTGCAGAACTAACTGCCGCTAATGTATAACATGGGCAAATTGCTGAGGACTCTTTTCCCATTTACATTCTCATAACACAGCTGAATCCTTCGAACGGCTCATTACTGCTGTTTAAAATGAGGAAAAAGGCTGCTTCTCAATCCAATATATGAGAATTGAAGCTTATTACAAAAATGTGCAGCGAGTTGAGAGGCCGTCAGATCTATTCCCTTAAGGAGGAGAGGATTTCAGCACTAATCTAAAACAAAGACACATCATTTCACTTGAGCTGAAGAGAGAAAATAATCACGAGTGGTGCCATTATGTATAATTGAACTGAATGGTTCTTGCCCTTTCACACATAGCGCCATGTAATTTGAAGGTCGTTCTGTTTGTATTTTATAATCTTCAAAAGAAGGCACAACCACACAGTCACAAAATTACTTACTTAAACACCAGTACAATACAGGACTAGCAGAAGTAATATGTTTGGATTCATTCAAAACTTTTAGCTTATAAAAATGTTTCACCATATCCCACTCATCTTTCTTTATGTAGTTTCTGCAATCATTAATGTCTGCACACATTTCAAGGACATGTAGTTACTGAAGCATTAGATCTCTAGGCAAGAACACTTGGATCAGAGCTGGGAGTACCGTCTACACTACAGTAGTCTAGGGACAAACAAACAACGAACTAGTGACTAGGATGCTGGGTGCTCACAACCACTTACCAATGCCAGAAATATGGCAAAATATATTACTTATCTAGTTCAAACTCGGGCTGCATAGTCACAGGCCAATCAGAGTGCTAACCATACCAACCCCTGCCCACCGATGGAACGGTTGAGTATGTGTGCTCAGATTACCTTGTAACAATAATATATACATTATATGTTAATGCAAGCTTTCAGTACACTACTAATGGCCTAGTATCCCAGTAAGCTTATTACCATCCATTACTTTTAAAGGTTATACAACCCTAACCCATGAAGTTATATTTGACATCAAGGTGAATTTCTCTGATTATATTGGCAAAATGACCCAGTCATGCAAGTATCTTCTCTAGAACATAAATTGGCTCTTTCTTTCCACGAAGGTCACCATGTCTAGTCTCTTGCTGTATCAAATTTAGCTACCTCAATGCTCTTTTGGCAGGTCTTCTCATGCATATAATATGACCCATGTAACTGATTCAGAATGCATCAACACGTCTTATTTTCAATTTTCCAAAGTTTTCTCATGTTATGTCGCTGCTTTGTCAACATCACTAGCTCTCTGTAGCTCCCTGCATCCAATTCAAAACCCTGATAATTGCACACAGAGCCAAATATTGACCAGCTCATCCATCCATCCATCCATCCACTATCTTCTGCTTAATCCACACAGGGTTGCGGGTCATGCAGTGTCCCACACCAATGACCACTTTAGAGACACCAGTTAACCTAACATGCATGTATTGCATGAGTAAGCCCACACAAGCAAACTCCACACAGAAAGACCCAGGCTGGTCCACCCTGGGATTATACTCAGGTCCTTTTTGCTGTGAGGCAGCGGTGCTACCCACTGAGCCACTGTGCTGCCCCAATTGACCAGCACTTCTTACTTAAAGGATCACACTCTGTATCATGTTTATGTATCAACCTTGACTCGAGTGGACCAACCACTCAAAATCAATGCAAGGTAAGCATCAAGACTCTTCTCAGTAAATACGCCCTCATGGTGAAATGAACTTCCATTGGCTGTCTGAACGACACTCAACTAAGAACAGAGGCATAACAGATCATGTCGATTTAAATCTTAAAATAGCATCTACAGTGTACAATGAATTTGGGAATCAGAGAAGAAATAAAAATTATGAAATGTTGAAAACCTGTAGGAGCTTTTTACCATGCTATCTGCCACATTTACTCATTTGCTTGTGCCTCTATGCACTTAGAGGTGGAATCCGATGAACATATGGTGTGTTATCATCACTTGCACAGGGTCTGGCATCTGCACTGCTCCCCTGCATCGGTCTGTTTTGATAAACTCACTTCAGCCCAAAATGTTGTGCACAGGTCCTTTATGGTAAATTAATCATTATTTTTTATTATTATTTTTTATCTTTAATAAATGATTACAGAAACAGATATAAACATGGTGATACCCATGTATGTATGCTAACACTATCAGACAGTGTTAGCTGGAAGGAATAAATACACATATTCCTTTCCATAAACTTACACCATACCAGTTATTTGTGCAACTTAGAATACACACCAGTATACAAATGAATACAAATGAATATACAGTGTATGCCAAATCCCTAGCCCTAAACCCCAATCTTTGTACATAATCCCAAACCCAAAATCTTAACCCATAATTCTTGCCCCCTATTTTGACCATAAACAGTAACCCTAATCCTAATATTTCAAATCATATCTTAAGTCTTAAGACCAATGATTATCCTCAATTTTCCACTCTTTCTCTCTTCGATTTGGTCTGCCAAATTACCCATAGGGCCACTGAACTGTAAGTGCTGCACAACTTCCAGTGACCAATTGCTTCCTTTCACCAGCAGGATACTGACTTCTATGGTAAGAATAAATTGCATGGAGGAATGGACAATGCTTGCAATGTCCATCAATCAACTTTGCGGTCATGTTCAATTTCCAACTATCCCTCTCTCAGATATTGCCAACTGTGTCTGTTGAGTGCTTAGCCGGAGGCACTGCTAAAAGCCTCAAAAATGGATTTGGACTGAACGAAATAGATGCTGTACGTAAGTATTAAATATTCCTGTTCTACCTTAATACAAACACCAAAGTTAACCCTAACTCTAATAATTACTTTTAACACAATATTATTATTAACACAACTTTAACCCCAATCTCTACCCCTAGTCTACAAGCCTTGTTTAAAAGATTGAATCAGGGACAAAATGCTGAGTGGAGAAAACAGAGGGCAGAACTGTCTAGGTTCGCTTTATATCACGTGATGACTAAGGGATCATACCACACTGTGCACCTATGACAAATTCAAAACATCAAGTTAAAGGGTAATTGCAAAATACATTATGCTCGTCCTGCTTCTGTTGCAATTTTTATTCTTTAGTGACAGTGCAAAATTATCACCAACCCCAAACTTCATTTGAAGGACATACTGGGACTCTTTCTTGTTCTATTTTTGCTTTTTCTCTCAAATTCTTACCATCTAGACAACAAACAGCTCCTCTGGGCTTAACAATAGGGCTTTAATGTTGCTCCCCACATCGGCACATCACAGCATCGTGCCCCTCACTCCTCCTTCAACCAGAACCGTTTTTCTCTGCTGAATTAATCCAAAGATTCCCTTTGTCACCTTTCTACTCCAAAAACAGCCAACCGAGGCGTGTATCACGCGAAGTATCAACCTAAGCTGTCCTAGTTTTAAAACACTAATGCTTCCACTTCTCAGCAGTTACGATGATCTCACTTTCAAAGATCCCTGTGCTGCTGATCCCAGTGGAACATATCCACATCCCTGCAGTATCTGTAATCTTTACTGGTGACATCGTTGTGTTTTTTTCTGTCCTCTAACAAATGGTATTTGCTTGCCTCTGAATCACACAGTTGCCAGCATTCTTGCAGGTGCTTGGAGAGATTTGTTTTCGAAATAGTGCCATCACAGTAGGACTGTGATTGGCAAAAGCTTGTTAAACCAAGATCTGACAAAAATGTAAATGGAAGAGCCAAGCTATTGGCTGTGAGTGTGTGTTTCATCATCCCAGGCCTTACCTTCCTGAAACACCCATGCCAATGCAAGCTACAACTAATCTATTGTGAGAATATAACAGAAGGTAAGGCAAGTAGTAAGGGACTGTTTATTGATTCATAATCATCTGTTAAAACTGTTTATGTAAACTGTTTACTATTTAAATTAATTTGATTTATTTAATATGCCTATATGTCATTATCTTGACATTATCATCTTATGTTAGCCTTACATATAAATGTACCTCAGTCGTTGTATCTGTACAGGTCAGCACAATTTAATGACCATCTGATCAACATCCATTCACTGTGACCAATGTTATTAACAAATATAATTAATTATAACAGAAAAAAAGTCTTTTAACTCTGGACTGGATATATCATCATGCACTGCCAGTTATGTTTATTTATATTCATACTCCATTATGCTCATTTGTATTTTGGTTCTACAGTGTGCGATAATAATAATTACATACACTGTACATTGTCATGTAAACTTATTTTTAACAGTTCAGTGGTGGATTTGACTACTGTGAAGTGCATTAAGTGCAGTCACAGAATAATAACTCCACCAGTAACTAAAGATCAGTGTTGTGTATTTCCTGGAGAGATCGATATAAAAGTTTAGACTTCGAAAGCTGTGTAGATGGTAGCGTTCCACTGTTCTTAGCAGTAACTCTGATGCATTTATGTATCGTTTATACACAGTTGACTTGTAAAAACTGCACTTCATTTTTACTTTAAAATATCATAAATCAATCAAATGCCATGTGACTATAGTATCCTATCAATTACCAATTCAGCAACTGACTTCACAGAATGGAATCCGGTTGTTAAACAGTGCATATGTCTTTACCAACATAAGGCCACTATAGCAGGCTGTAAGTGGTGTGGCAACACACTGAGCAAACGTATTTATCTGTTTTCCATCACCAAATCACTTTTACAGTGTACGTAATGCATCTTGCACTCCCATTTCACCACTTCGTTGAATAATCCATTTCAGTGAAGTAGAGTAATGCATTTTTGATCCAAAGAAATGTGACCAATAAATAAATGTAATTCAAACTGATCCATCCATCATTCATGGTCCCACAAAATATTTAACTTGCTGTTTTTCTCCCACAAAGGTATGTACAGTATAAATTTCATACATTTAACAGAGTATATAGCAAAAAAAGGTATATACAGTCACCGTAATTAACTTCACATTTATATTACAACTGGAAAAAAATATGTTACAAAAGCACAATGTTAGTTCATCCGCTACACACACAGCCACCAGCAGGAGCTCTGACATGTCGTTACTACCATAATTAAGCTCATAAGAGGACAATAACTACACAAATTAAGACTCATTTAGACACAACGATCAATGTTTAATATTATATTTAATTGTTGTCTTGGTATTTTGTTGAATATCCCTATGATGATGTTTTGTCCTGCTCTCGCACTGGTTGTGACCCCACGTGCAAACCTGCTCAGGTCCCATGCCCATGCTCCCATGTTGTAGACCTCTAATTGCTAAGGATATGCAATAGTTTGATGGCTAAATCAAACTACTTAAGTCTGAGATGATTAATGAGAAGCACACCTTCACCACAAGTCATATTAAATAAAAGCAGAGAAATCTCTACGTACTTGTTGCCTCTAAAAAACAGACATAAATAGTATGTAAATACATTAAGGGTGAAAGTAGTTTTTGCTGGTGTTTTGTCAGTGGTAGGTTACTGTCAAGAGTCAAAGAGTTCATTATCATTTGCACAGTAAGCAAACAGGTTTCTGTGTACAATTCAATTTCTTTGCTCATCACCAAAAATTCTAAAGAAGCAAAAGATAATAAAGTAAATAATATAAAAATATAAAAATTAATGCCATATATAATATGTATATTCTTGTTAACGGTGGCAGCTTGGCTGTTATGTGCAATTGTTAAATTATAAATATGTACTACAGTACACAAGTGAATGTTCGCTATAGTTAAGTGACAGTGGGATGTAAAATGTAGACAGTAAAGTGCAGGGTTATTTCTGAGGTAGGTTCAAGAGTCTGATGGCAGTGGGGAAAAAAGAGTTTTAAGAAAGAGATCTTTTTTAATCTGGTGGTCTTGCAATTGACACTTGTGTACCTCCTGCCTGAGGGCAGAAGTGTGATCAGTCCATGCCTGTGGTGGATGGGCTTTTCGCTACAGAACAATCTCAAGGTATCCTAATTGGTAATCCAGCTTTATCGCTCAAAAACTGAATCTGCTTTATTCTCACAATCAAAAAGTTGTAGGGTAACAGTTCTGTTCGGGTGTAAGATCTTTGCTCAGTAAAGATCACAGGAATCCATGGCAAATTCCAACAGAATCTACTCCAGCATTCCAAGCCATTATAGGACACAATATCCAATCAGTGCATTCTTCCCTACAATTCTATTGCTCCGAAGCCAAGCCATCGAAATGGCTCTGACATAAAGCGATACTTTACATTGGTTAGCCTCATATCAAACATGAGACAAACTCCTGTTTGGGTCAAACTGATGTTTAAAGTTGGAATCGCATGCAAGTGTGAATTAAAAAAAGGGTTAAAAAATTAAAAGTTATGCCTCAGAAATTGAGATTTATGGCTGGACCAAAATCTAATAAAACACACGGAGGAGCTGTTGACCTTGGAAGAGGATGCTTGGTCACCACAGGTCTTACTTTGCTAATGCAATCTGAAATCTAGTTACACATTTTCACAACAATAGGAAATTGTTTACCATAGTAAATTAGATAGTACATTATATTGTTGGTTTAACAATAAATGTTAACTTTGTTGTTTAACTATGTTGTAAGCTACGCTGTTTAATTAATTTTTTCAACATTGGAACTGAATAACGGATTTGATAAAATAATGCATTCTGTTGCACACAGGTGCGCCTTGATTGTGTTCACTGTCCCGGATCAGAGAGGACTACCTATAGGCTTTCCCCAGCGTTCATGTGGTACGAAGCTCTATCTGTTACACATTATGATTTAGACTTTGTTTTGTATTTCTTCTACTGTCCCTTCTGGACTTTCAGCCTTTGATCCTACCCGCCTGTCGTCTCCTTATGTTTTAGTTCTGCTTTACTTTCTGATTATTCTCTTTCAATAAACCTGGTATGTCTGTCTTCTCAACACTGGTCGTGACACACGCAAGCAAATAATGCAAGTAGTCATGATTAATGTAATATATATGCTCACTGGTCACTTCATTAGATGCACCTATTTAACTGCTTGTTAACACAAATATCGAATTAATCAATTGCATAATAACAACTCATTTAGGTATGTAGGCATGCTTAAGACAACCTGATGATTTTTAAACCAAGCATCAGAACAAAGAAAAATGGAAATTTAAGTGACGTTAAACGTGGCATAGTTGTTGGTGCTAACCGGGCTGCCCTGAGTAACTGCTGGGGTTTTCCCCACACAGCCATCCCTAGAGTTTAAAGAGAATAATCAAATAAAGAGAAAATATCCAGTTAGCAACAGTACTCTAGATGAAAATGCATTACATTGTTGATGCCAATGATCAGGGGGAATGGCTAGAGTAATTCAAGCTGACAGACAAGCAATAGTAACTTAAAACATTACAATCAAGGTAGACAGAAGAGCATCTCTGAATGCACAACACATCTGAAACATTTGTAGCATTGCCTTAAAATTATTCATTAAGACTCAAATAGAACATTATTGTCTTTATTAAGTCTTTTTTGCTTTATTCTTTTCATTTAAAGGTCATATATGTGGTTTTAATTACTACAGCTGAAGAAAATTGCTGGGACATGCTCTCTAAAAGTTTCAGAATTACTTGATTCAAACTGAGTTTAACCTTCATTTGTCTTCCAGAGATGGTGGTTTTTGATAGAATAATACACTATGTACTTCAGAGAGATATCTTGGGTCAAAGCGGGAGGTGTCCAATTGCGCCGTACTCTAACACATTGCATGCCTCTCCTCGTATTACCACTGATCAATGCATCAGATCGATGCTTTGGAAGACAAGAAGACCTATTTTAAAATTATTTTTTACAAAACTCCCCAACCACAGGAAAAGATGTAGCACTAATCCAGGACAGAATCTCACAGTGTTTGGTTTTGGGGACAGGGTGAAGAGATACAAACCTACCTAGGGACATGGTTGTAGTGTTTAAAATGCTAAATAGTTCCTGCTAAGAAATCAGAAAAACACTGACATCAGCCATTTAAATTAGGACTTTGATACCATACCTGTTTAGGGTAGAAATTGTGCAGAGTTTAAACTGTATGGGGGTACACAGAGTTTCACTAAAATCCACCTAAAAATCATGTTTTAGAAATTTTGCTAGCAGCTGGAATCATCATCCTTCAAAGCACAGACCAATCTGATGTCATGACATGAGGCAGATGTAAAACTGATGTTGTATTACCATGGTGTAAATCATCCAACTCAATCATCACTCAAGTTATAGTGTTTCTCTGAGCTCTTATCACTCTTCATGTTCATTTCAATGAAATGCCCTTAGAGAACAGGCTGAACAGGAAGGTTTTCATTCCATTTGCTTTTGGTGTTCACCTGTTCAGCATATTCATCATCAGCATCTGTGAGTTGAACACTGTCTAATTTAATCTTTAAACCAGTGCCATACATCTGGGTTTAAGGCCTGGCACGCTCCAACACCTGAACAATGCTTGCCTTGGTGCACATGGTGCTGCATGAAGCCAGCTTCCATCCAGAATCTCATCTCAAGAGAGCCTGTCCAGTTTGTATAGAGCCAGCAATACAATAAAGTCCACAGCAATGAACATGAACCTTAGCTACTACATAACTTTAAATGATCTGGTATCCTACAGAGTTTCACACATTTTCATAAAGGTACACACAAATCACACAATCCTCGTGAATTCCACTGTATGGTAAGGTGTTGACATTTATTTTCACAGAAACTGTATTTAAATCTGATGAAGCTGGAGTGAATAATAGCCTAATTAGTGTAGCTTTAGATCTGTCCCACTCAGGGATTTAATTATGCCATATTGTGTACCATTTTTAATAACCAGCCATGTTGCATATAATCAGATGAGCAATTAAAAACCCATCGTAATGCTTTTTGTGTGCTTTTGGGGCAGATAAATAATAATAATAATAATAATAATAATAATAATAATAATAATAATAATAATAATAATAATAATAATAATAATAATAAAAATAATAATTTATAATAATTTATAATAATAATTAATAAACTGAACACCCATGATCTCTGATTTCTTGGATGGCACTGCATCAAGAACCACCAATCAACAACAGTTGATGTAACCACAGGACCACTAATACATTGAGCAAAAAGTCTAAATTCCAGTGTCTGTCATTTACACTTCAGTGATGACAGCATTAATGCAATAATTTGATGTGATAATCTACATTGAAACAGCATAAATTGACAATGTACAAAGTGGCTAGCAGTTGCCAGGTCCACTTATTCTTTTAAAATTTGCTATTATTTGGGTTAATTTGCATTTACCTGGTGCAGGATTCTTTTGCAACCCTAAAATGTAACTGTTAATTTGCTGAAAATTGCTAAACAGCTGTCCAATACTAAAGCACAGTATATACTTAAGAAAATATAGAATTTCATTATGTAATATTAAAGTTTAAAGTTATTTTTCTGTGAGATGGGAAACCTGGCTTTCTGCAGTTATTGGATTATTAATTACATGTAAACAAACTCAGTGAGTGTAAATTTGTTGGTGCTCGCCACAGTTCTGAACCACTCAACTTCAAAGCAGATGAAAAATTAGTTGAGCTTGACTACAGCTAGTGAGTGACTACAGCATTGATGCCTTGGCATATGTCCCATGTGACCTTTTATGTTCTCTTTATAGGTTACTTTACAATAATGACTTTAATCGGGTAGGCCCTGTCTAGTTCTATGTTGTCAGACCTTATGCTTGCATTTTTCTCAGCAGTAGCTAGTCACCCCTTATTGTTTTTGGTTCTTGTTAGGGATAAAACCTAACAGTAAGTGTTGATGAAACATTATTTAGAAAAGTACAGTGAAGGCTTAACTGTGTCTTCTTGTGCAAATAAGTCAAGATATATGTCCTCAAAACAGTCCTGAAAATGCATGGATGCCTTAAGGCACATTTTTAAATAGTTTTATAGGAAACGGTATGCAAAACTCACTTTATGCCTTCTTTTGTATTTTCACTTGGGTCTCTCCTGCTCCTTAACGTCCACCAAGTGCAAGTAAACCCCAAAACATCCACCCTTTTTCTGTCAGTCATTTAAAAGATTTAGGTGTCAGGAATCATATGATTCTACGAACCATTTTGATTCATCCCTTATTGTTACATCACATTAAGAGAATCCACCCCACATGGCTCAACCCCCCCCCCAGAGTCCCACCCACTCTTACATTGAAGAGCCGCCAATTTGGAATACTGGTTTTACGAGCAACATGAATAAGACTTTTAAATAAATTTGCAAGATTAAAATCCAACAGCAAATTAAAAGTCAAACATAACACAATTTATTGGACTAACAAAGGTATTGTTACAGGTCCACCAAAAGCTATTAGCACAGCATGATCTAAATCCCACAAACTGTGTCTGCCTGTGTAGGCAACCCTCTCCCCTCTATGACTTCATCAGCTTTAGCTAAGTGATATGACTGATACAAAGGCTAATATAGCTCTATTTCAAATCAGAGCAACACGAAAAGCCAACACTATAGGCTAGCATTAGCTGCATGATAACTGTAACAGCATACATAAACAAACCAGACATAATAATAAAACTAACCATTAGAGTTCCAACTTCTTTAGGTTCTTCTCCATCAAGATCTGGGTCAAACTGGGGAGCTTGAAAAATGGCATGTCTATTAGCCATCACTATACAACAACTCCCTCACCCTCCATCTTGCCTTGTCTTTTTCCTTCTCATTACACTTTCAAGCTACAAACACAGAAATGGCATGTAAAAAGGAAAGCTCATTGTGGGAATGGCTCAAATTTGTTAGAATTCTGCACCAAGGCTGAATTCTGGAAAAGAAACATTAGGGGACAACTAAGACCCATATAAAAGCATAAACAAGAAGCATGTCATGGGACCCTTAATGTTTATGTTGTCCTACTGAGAGACAAAATGTGAGTGTGGTGGGTTGAGAAAAAGAAAGAAGAGGACAGACTGCCCTAGATTAGTTTTATTCGTAACATGGGTATAAACATGGTCTAAAACATTTGGATCCTCTTGGGATATGTTACACGTGGCTTAGAATTTAGGAAGGTCAGTTTTCAGGAATCCGAGAATAGAGTCTAGGAAGTTACTATAACCAAACACATCTGAACTGATTTCTGTGCCACAATTATCTGTTCTAACTTTTCCATGTTATTATTGAGCGATGCTGAAATAAAAGCTAAAGAAGGTTTGTGGGAAGTATTCTATAACCTAGCTTTTATCACAGCCTGGCAGCCTCACTTCTCATTTCAATTTCTTCTGATCAGTATAGGAACCCATGGAGACCCCATTTCCGATATGTGAAACCCAATGGTCACTGTTCCTTATTTTAGAAGATCTTAATGTAGTGGCTGCTTGAAGGGGCTTGTGATGCTGTCTAAAACATAGACAATATAAAGAACAAGGCCACAACATCATGCCATCTTTCTATTTAAGCTCAACGTGTTAAAAATGCTTTAAATTTGATTTTATTTTCTACATTTATGTCTACAAAATAATTGCCAATTTACATATAAATATACTGCTGAAAATGAAACATCCCCTAAATTGTGTATATAAAATCAAATACACCACAAACACAAAGAAATTTAATGTTAAAACGGACAAACTTTATGTCAGGAATCCCGATTCCATCTCTCCCTCTCTCCCTCATTCACTCAGCCCCTCCTTCTAATCACCGCTTCTCTCTACACCAGGTGCGGCTTGTTTATTCCGGGTCTGAATCTCTCTCTATTTAAGCTCTGTCTTTTCCCCTGTACGGGTGCGAAGTATTGATTGTTTGCCATCATACTGAGCGTTTATCCTAGTGATATCTTCCCTGGTTTCCAGCGTTTCTGTATATCAGTGTGTTCCGTGTTTTCTCCGTCGGGTGAGTGTTTTTGAGCTTGATATTTTTGAGTGTGTTGAATGGTAGTCTGTGTATTCCCAGTGTTTATCCTGCTCACCCTCTCCCCCTCCTTACCCTTCTCCCTTAGCTTTTGCTCTCTGTGTGTGCATGTGTGAGCCGTCCGCGTCCATTTATTGTCGCTCCAGTGTTTTGCTGAGTTCTCTCCCTTTCGTTCTCACTCCTTCTCCTATCCCTGAGTCGCCGTGTGTCAGTTTCGGCCGGCTGGGGCTGAGTTAGGTCTCACCCTAGCCCGTCCCTCCAGTGCGCCCCCACCTGTGTCTGTTTGTCAGTATATGTTCCGTGTTCGTACTAACACTTCCAGCTTTTTTATTAACAGCTCCTCTGTCGGTGAACTAACACTTTTTCTAGCTGCCCGTACTAAGTCTTTTTCTCGTTCCTCCCTCGGCTCGTTCCGTTGGCAGCCCCGTACAGTTCACCGACTATCCCTGTGCCCGTTTCTCCTGTTTTCCCGTCTCCTTTCCCTGGCTGTCCCCGCTCCAGTTTTCCCTTCCTACCTCCTTAGTAATTTGTTTTTGGTTATTGGTTTGCTTGGGTTGTGCTCTTTCTCTGTTCATCCAGGTCTCCATCCTGGTCCCAGCCTCCATTCGTTCCCTACAGAGCCTGAACTCCAGCCTCCTGCTCACACACATACCCTGCCACCTCACTGGTCTTCCAATAAAATTCCCGTTCTGCATCCTCGTCTCCAGAACGCTCATTCTACTGATCGTGACACTTTATTGTCTTTTAAGCAAATATTTACTTATTTTGAATTTGATGTCTGCAACAAAAGGAACGCTGTTTGGAAAAAACACCTGTGTGGAACATCCCACAGGTGAATGTCATGATCTGGTATAAAGGGAGAATCCCCAACAGGGGATTTTCTCAATTTCACAAGGACTGGGTGAGGTTTACCACTTTGTAAACAAATGCATTAGCAAAAAGTCAAACAGTTTAAGAAAAGTTTCTCATCGTGCAATTGCAATGAATTTAGATATTTCATAATCTACAGTCCATAATATTGTCAAAAGATTCAGAAAATCTGGAGAAATCCCTGCAAGTAAGCCGCAAGTCCAAAAACCAATATTGAACGCCCCTGACCTCTGATCCCTCAGGCGGCACTGCATTTAAAAACTGACATTATTCTGTACTTAATATTACCACATGGGCTCAGGAACAATTCACAAAATCATGGTCATTGAACACAGTTCATTGTTCCATCTACAAGTGCAAGGTATTACTCTACCATGCAAAGCAAAAGCCAAATATCCACAATACGCAGCAACACCGCCGGCTTCTCTGGGTCCGAGCTCATCTGAGCTGAATGAGGCAAAATGTAAAAGTGTCCTTTTAGTACAGACCTGTCTCAAAGTGAAAATGTGTGGTGCATTATGAAGTGTAAAATATGACAACAGAGACCCCGAACTGTTGAGCAACTGAAGTTGTACATCAAGCAAGAATGGGAAAGAATTCCACCTACAAAGCTTCAACACTTAGTGTCCTCAGTTCCCAAATTGGATTTAAAGACATTAACATTATATTTATCCTTACTGTATGTCCTAAACATTCCCAAATTATACGCTATATGACAATTTCATACACACCAATTGCAAATGGCGCATAAAATCAAAGCACCATGAAACAGACAAACACTGACAGAAGATCAGGGGTGAGTAGGTCAGTGACTTACTTATGACAAATTGGTTCCTGATAGGGTTGTATAAACTTTTCATTTACAAAACCAAAACCTCATGAACTTCATTCAGAAGATCCTCTCACATTCTCTCAAATTATTTAAAATTCATACTACATGACTTACAACTGTGACTAATGGGACACTCCAACACATTTGTTAGAAAGTATTAAACCTTTTCTGTAGTGTTTCACCTTGAATGAGAACAATCTATCATAACCTCTATTAAAATGAGACAATTTGATACATTACATTTGATTTATTCATCCTCTGTTTCTACCTGGGTGGCATTAAGGACTGAACATTTACATCTAGAATACTCAATCCTGCTCTGTCTGGTTATTATTGATTTTCTTCTTTTTCTCTTGTTTAAGGTTGTAATATCTAAATAATAAACACACACGTAATAGTAACTGGTTGAGGGCTCTGTTGCTATTATTGATCTAGGGTGTTTATGCATTGTTTGTAAAAGAATATGTAGGATGTATACTCCTATGCACAGTTATTAATGGACACAGTAAGCCTTTACATAATCAGGTCTCCAGAGCTTAAGCAATTTATAACTGTGACAAGGCAGTACAACAAGTAATTGCACTACGAACTAAGCTTAAACAGATTTTTGGAGGACTATAATACATTTTTAGTGGAAGCTAGAATCCTAATTAACATGTGGTGTATCTAATCTCGTAAAATAAATTGTCTTATCTTATTTATTTGTTGTTTTGCAGTAGAAGTAATTAGTGTCAGTACTAAGCACCAAAAGTTAATGAACAGGAGATAAGAAGGTGTTTAATTTGCAAAACAATGCTTTCTCTCACAGCATTAACATAAAAAGGCTATTTTTCAGTTTATCCTTAGCTCAGGAGAGAATCTGATAAAAAAAAAGCTCACTACAGTAATAGAAAATTATCCAGTGACAAAATAACACATTTATACACGTTTGACATATGAAACAAAAGCTCAAAATTTTGACACTGTTAATTAAGGTTGTACGCCAAAGGAAAATCTGCATTTTGACTGCTATGCTTACATAGACCTGGATCTGTGTGATAGCCAGACCTCAGGATCGCTCTCTCCTTCTTCCTCACTTCCTCTCTGCTGTGTGTCCTAAATCAATATCTATCAACGATCTGAAATTAAACCCAGATTAAATCCCAATTTCATCACGCCGAGTCACGTCTGGAGAAATTCATTTAATTATATCAGTCTGAGGAAGGAGAATAGAAGTTGTTCTTCACCTTAAACCATCTCACTGAAATGTCAAGCGAGCCAAAAACAATCTCCAGCCAGTTTTGATATGATTTTTGTAATCTCAACAGTGAGTGATGAAAACTGTGCCTGTCAGAGATGATATTGCCGGTGCTAGGAGTAAACGACGGCGGCACTTTACAAATCTCCAGAACCACCTGAGAGAAGATTGCCTTTGAAAAGTGGTTTACCTTGGACGATGAGATGAACTTTGGTGGACTCGGGTTTCTTGTTTGTTAGGATAGAGCACACGTATGGACCCTCATCATGCAAGTTCACATCCAGGATCTTTATGCTATACTCTGTTACTGCTGTGTTATTCAGAAGAACCACACGTGGGTCTAGAGACCACTTCTCATTCCCTGTAAAGAGAATGGTGGTCCGATTCAGCCAAGCTACCCTGGATACCTTGTTGTCCACATTGCATCTGTTAAAAGAAAAGAGACAAAACAGTTTAAACAATTGAACACTGGCACTGGTGTTGATTAAGACTTAATTCAATGTTCTGATAATGATACACTACTTTCTAAAATAAAGATAGATTCTAAGTCTCTGGCTGGTATTTACTAAGGACAGTATGTTTAAATTTCATGTTTTAGATTTAATAATCAGTCCAGTACAGCAAAAAATACACTGAATATAATCTTCCAATTCAGCCAGATATAGCACTAAAATCACGCTCATAGGGATGCAAGCTTGATTCACAATCAGTGGTACTAGAAGAGTCACAGGTTAAAATCAAATTACCTTGGCTTTTCTTATATAATTGCAATGCCTTAAATTGTATTTTATAGCAAACATCAATTTTTTGCCCTCCTGTCATATTTAATGATTCCATCCTTTCACCATCTACCTTTATTTAACATATTTTCAACAGTTCTTTTGCAGCATTTTACATGATGGTGATAAAAATCACTTGACAACAATATTAAAACATGAATAAAGTGAACCAAAAATATAACCTGAATTTAACATCATTGGCAGCAATGACAGGATGATGGTGGTGGAATATTGACTATTTTGAACTCCACTATAGGCAATACAATAGGCCTAGAAAGCAGCTCCAATAATGCTGCAGCTACTTCAACAGAGGCAGAGGAGCCTGTCACCCCACCCCCTCCACCCCAGGGAAACCCTGAAATAGTCTTCCGACTGCTGAGTACACAGGAGAGAAGCCTCCACAGAGCTAAACAGTGTCCTTGCTTATCAGGAAAGAACAGAGGAAGCACAAGGTACCATGCCAGTGTGACTTGGCCTCGTAACTGGTGACACTTACAATGTGTTGCAAAGATCAATGACGCTTACAGAGATTCCTATCCAAGCTCTAGCAAGGTTTTTACATGTGCATGCCTATAGTACTGCATCCCCAGTCTGCTTTCCTCTCAAGGGCAAATCCAAAACAAGGTCAAAGGCACTAAACGGATTATCTATTACCACCTTCACCGAACAAAAGAGAATAAGAGAGAACATTTCTAAAAGATTCTGTGAATCTTGAGAGAACAATGGAGCATGTGAAATGAATTCTTTCTCAGGATACTCTTCAAAGGAATGAAGTAATTTATAGGATGCTAATCTGAAAGAGAACTTGCAGAGGGTTTGGAGCTATACAAAACCACCAGATTTAGCTTATTCAGTATATTCATGCATGCTCTGAGAAGCATTTACATTCCAAATATTAGTTTTACAATAACTTATATTGGGCCAAAACTATTGACTATATACTGAGTGATAAGAGGTACAATAACCGTAATAACCGTTAAAGTCCAATACCAACAGAGAAAAGAGTGGACACACCACATTCAACCATACTTTTCTCCATGATTAGTCAGTATATTCAATATGTATTAAATAGAAAGATGTATAATACTGTTAATAATGTTGTTTGTCGATACCAGGTTTTATGAGCTCCAGCATATCTTAGTCTTTTCACACAGTTGTCTTGGTTGCTACCCTTCCAAAAGACTATTCCTAAACAAGCTTCATCGCGTCTCTATGTAGGGGAAGTCCCACTAAACACTGTACTAACCACAGTAGCCTATAAAAGGGGGTTCTGTTTTTTACTGCATACAAATTTCCTACATTATCTAATTGTATTCTAAGAGATAATTACACATAATCATTATACATTTTCTTTTATTGCCATTTGCAATTTCTATTTTGCAGTTATGTTATCAAGAACATGAGAAACTTAAGTTTAAGACCCATAACATTCCCTAAACCTGAGCAATAACAACATAACATTATTATTATTATTATTATTATTATTATTAAGGTAAAATTATAATAAAACAAGGGGAAAATGCATTTTCTGATTGCTTGTATATTAGCATTGTATGGCCTGATGCTCATTATCTTGTCCAGTACTGACCTACTGACATAAAATCATTATAAGATCAAATGTGTCAAGCTACTCACTTCCTGCCTTTTGCAATTGTGGTGCTTTTTCAAAGTCAAGATTTAAGAATTTCGTATAAAACCTAACAAATGTGGTTTTGGTTTGATGTTAGATATAACATAGATTTAGTATCTTGGCGCAGACTTAGGATATTGGTGAACAGTGACCCAGACCATTCAGAGCATGTTTATGCCTAATCCATGCCTAATGTTTCTCTGAGGGTAGATGCTAAAGGCAACATGACCCCAACCAGGTAATGAGGTTAGGGTCAAAAAACAAACATACAAACAGAAAACTTAATTGTGTGTGCGTGTGTGTGTGTGAATCTAAATTGCGTGTGTGCCTGTATTTTTTTTTTCTATCTTTCTTTCATTTGTTTAGGGATCATTTTTATATGGATGCCCTTAATTCTTAAATAAGGCATTTAAAGGACTATTGGCAATTGCCCTTGTACTTTTTAGCTGATACAGATTAATACAGGAGGATCTTGGAAGGAAGTAAAAGAAAGCACTAAAATACTGATTATGAAATAACTAACTATTTGTAACTAACATTTTAACTACACACAATGTGATATGTTTGCGTCTTATAACGTGTTATATTTATTTGTTATATTTGTTCCTAGCAGAAGTTACTACGTGGTTGTCAAAATGTTTGCATATGATTTTATGATGTGCTGGGTATGTGTATGTGTATATATCAAAACAAGCCGCACTGATGTTAGAATCATAGTAGCAATGATATTGGCTTCTACCCAGAACTAAACTGCTCAAAAAATAGGGGACATTTCACTATGGGATTTTTCATTTCGAAATATCCCCAAATGTTTGTGAGCAGTTTAGTTCTGATACTCTAATAAGAGGATGCCTTTACTGACAGCCTATGAATTATGGAATAGACTCCAGACTCCAACCCCTAATACTAGAAAATAAATAAATATTCACTTGTGGGCACACGATGACATAGTGCATTTAACTTTGTATGGCTCATGCCCTTAACTTTTCCCATCATTTGTTATTCATATAAGCACAGTAAATCAGGATAACTAGAAAGGACATCCAGCAGATTTATAAGGCAATTCATTCTATATGCAGAGGCTCACTTTCATCAAATCAGGGCCATTCATTTAGGCATGTCCACTTTTAACACTCACACTTCTTCTACCATAGGAGGGAGCATGCCATGGTTTAGCCCTGCAGTACCAGTATTGTCATAGTGATGACTGCCTTAAATGCAGAATACTCACATATTTCCCTGCTATAATTACAGTTCACATTGCTGACAATGAGACATTCCTTTGTGTTTCTTCGTCTGTTTTGTATTCCAGTCTCCACCTCTTTTCTAGTAATTGGTTCTTATGTACATCACCAGCACGTGTTCCTTGTTCTTAATTAGTATTTGTGTATACATACCTCTTATGTTCACATTTGTCCCTTGCTGAGTATTGCTGTCTGCAATTCATATTACTGAACCTTGTTGCACTCATGTTTATTTCCTACTGTTCCTTGTTTACCCATCTCCTGGAATTGACTTTGCTAATAGTCATTATACATGGACATGTCTATGATTACTCTGTGCTTGCTATTTATGTAGACTTTGCCCAAAGGAGATCGTAAATAAGATTACCTTGCACTGATCAGTTGCACTGACCTCAAATATTATGAATTTCTTTGAGCAGCTGGTCAAATTGCACATCTGCTCACTCTTTCCTGTCATTCTGGACTTTCTCCAACTCGCCTTACAGAGACCAACGGATGACACCACTGCACTGATCCTGAACACTACTCTTTTACATCTGGTGAAGACTCCTATGAGAGAAGGTTCTTAATAGAGTACAGCACCATGTTTATCACCATAATTTATATCGTAAGCTTATAATAATTCTGGGGCATGTGGGTTTCAACACTCAATTATGTAACTGGATCCTGGACATTATAAATGACAGGGCTCAAATTATGAGAACTGGTAACTACACCTCATCCACTCTGACTTTGTGCTAAGCACTCTGAACTCCAAAAATATACAAGGTTGCATGGCTAGTCACCTTCAATGTCACCTTCAAATTTGCTGATGATATTACCATGCCTCATCATGACCTCATCACAAGAGGAAAAAACAACAAACAGACCAACATTGTCATAATGGTGTTGTGATTGCAACTTTTGTAGACATTATGAAGTTTACATCAACATGACTGTGAGGTCTGCCAAGTACCAGTTTATTAATTTGAAAGCTTAAAAAGTTTGGTCCAGGCTCCACCATCCTTACTAACTTCTACCGTTTCACTATGGAGGGCATCTTATCTGGTTGCATCACCATCTGGTATGTTAGCTGTTCTCCAGAAAGTGTCACTTCACGGCATGTGAAGTACAGAATTGATTGTTTTACAATATATTTATTTATTTTATATAATATCTTTATATTTCTAGTAATTTAACATTCCAATTTGACAGCAGTTGTACATTAGGTCCACTGTATCTATCTACGTATCTATCATTAACTGCCTTTTTGTTGTTTTTTACTATAATTCTTATCTCACATTACACATGAAATACTTTATAGCAACTTTTTAAATGCTGTTGTACAACCTACTTTTATAAGGAAAGATTCCAAGACTTATTATCTGCAACAGTATTAAACGTTTATAAAGTACATTTACCTCAGCCAGTATAGTGATAAATCAATTTAAATTGTATAAAGCTTAAATTTAGAAATTGTAAATATGTATAACCTAAAAAGCCTGAATAAAATATACAAAATGTGGACAAATTTGTCTTCTCAACTTATAACAGCAGGTTCTTCGAAGGCAGTGTCGCCATTATCGAGCACTGACAAGATGAGATCAAGCCTCGTTCAGTAGACTAATGGCTCTGTCACACTGCTACCATGCAGTCTAGTCTAATGGATTGTCAGGCACCTTGGAGTGGGATCGTTAATATAGAGAAATATTCCCACTGAAGTACGTCCCATAAAACATAGATGGATTACCAATACATTCTAAACTCTCATTGTTCACATGATTTTCTGAAAGACACTACTCTGTTGATCTTATTATTCTAAAAATCTTTAAAACATTATTTGCAGCATATTTTGCTTTCCTTAAGGCTTCCATAAATATAAAAACTTTAAGTCATTAAATCATGTTCACAATACATAATAAACATTCATACACTAAACACAAAAAAAACAATACATAGCCACATAGCATATCCAAGTCCTACACTACACTAATTGAACTAACCCCAAGCAGGCCCAACAATGACTTAAACCATCCCTGAAATCATGCATGTCCCCATAATATTCCCAAATGTCCATCCCAACCCCAGAAAAAGACATGACCCAGCTCATCTAAAGAGGATGTAGCTACAAGATCAGGTGAAGAGCTTTCTCAGGAATGGCTGAGGGAGTGTGAAGACATCTGAATGCACAGTGAGAGCAGGAAGCCACTTCAATCTTCAAAAAAACATCAAGGACAGACTGATGTTTTGGGATATCTGAAAAAAATTATTGCCCGGAAAAGAAAAGGTGAGTGCTACCATGAGTCCTGTGTCAAGCCAACAGTGACGTATCCTGAGACCATTCCAATGTGGGGCTGCTTGTCATCCAGGGGAATGTGTTTACTCAAAAGTTTGCCCATGAACACTGCCCTGAATTCGGAATGCTATCAAAACATCAAAAGAAACTTCTCCCAAAGATTCAGGAGCAATATTGGGTTGAACAATGATTTTTCCAGCACAATGAACCACCAAAACCCTAGACACTGTGATCAACTCCAAGCACTGTAAATTGCAGAAGTCTTGAAGAAGAAAGTTCAACACTGATTCAATGATTCAAGGTACCGTTTTGGATTGATGATGGTCAGATTCAAGTATGGAGGCCTCGTCAGCAATTCGCTCTTGCTTTTGTTGCGGAGTGACACACGTCCTCAATTTCTGGTGTGATAGATGAGGATCTATCTGCCCTAGATCTATATATATATATATATATATATATATATATATATATATATATATATATTGTCAAGACGTTTATCTCCTCTCCCCATTCCCAATAGCACTTACAACTGTCATAGAACAGGCTGGAACATCCCCAAAAGTCCAGCTCACATATTCACACCATCCTCAAAAAGCTGTGGTGGCAAAGCAGTTAAGGCACTTCAGACCTGAAGGTTCATTTAGTATATTATCTACATGGCCAAATGATTAAATGTAAAAATTATACCTACACAACAATCCCATTCTCACATAATTCCCCATCATCCCACATACCATACCGGTGAAAATCACCTCAATGAATCTAATCTGCTTCCCCACACCATTCTCAGATGCCCCATTTGCCTTCTTACACAAACCAGAAAACCTCATCCACATAGAGTCACCAGCCACAGAAATTCACATCTCCATCCACACATCATCACTAAAACCAATTTGCATTTTATCTTTAATCCCCGAAATGTCCAAAATTGATCTACATCCCCAAATGCCCCATCTAAATCCACACACCATTGTGAAATAAATTATTTAAATTCACACACCACTCTGAAAAGCCCCAGTTGCACCCTCATATCATCCCCAATAGCCCTATCTACCGCCAAACATTATGCCCAAAACATTAATCTAAATCCACACATTATTAGCAAAAGTCAGTTATTGTAAGCCAAAAGTCCCATCCATGTCAACACAGTATTCACACAATACCAATCTAGCTCATCAACCTATCCTTAAATTGCCAAGCTTCCTCCCCAGACATCTACAGCGTTACTTTTGCATTATCTCAATACACCACCTATAAAAGAGACATTTAAAATGACATTTAAAGACATTTTATTTTCAGACAGTCTTACATAATGTAAATAATGTAATAATGTAAATATACACAGCAGTAGGTATTTAGAGTTAGGACAATGTCTATTTGTATTTTACATTGCTCCATTCCAGATATCAGATAAAGTCTTCATATTCAGTAACATCATTCTATGACAAATAGTTAATAGATGATGGAAGCCAAGCATAGATTTAGTTATCCTTTAGAATAATACCCTTTTTCCTTCTGTACTGTCTCACATATGCTGGGGTCAATAAGCTTTTACAGACTGTTTTAAGTAATTACAAGTGATTGCAGATCACCATCAGCAAATGACGGAGTAGTCTGGAAGGGGAGATGCACATCCAGATTTCTGGAAGTCATCACACTCAAGGTAGTGCATTATGTCAGCTTTAATCAGAGTTGCCATTTTTGACCTCTGCTTTATTTTAAGAAATCACAAAGAATAAAGCACTTAGATTTCAATACTTTGATTTCAATGATTTGACAATATAAGTTGATAGGTGATCAAAATAGTACTCTATCTATCTGGTCCCATTACCTAATGCTTCACGTACACCAATATATCGTCAATCCGATATTATGGATTGTGGACCATGAAACGAGTGTTGTAGTTGTATGTTGTGGGCACAGAGCAAGTCCACTGTTGGTAACATATTTGTTTGGGAGATGAAGTAGACGCCCAGAGCCACAGATTTGCTATCCCCAGTGCGATAAATGAACAATTTACAAAGCAAGTTTATTTTTAAACGGCATTATTTCTATATCTTGATTTTAAATAACTACACATAAATGGTAGGGGAAATCTGTGTTTGTTATGTGGGATATTTTGACTTTTTGAACTGATACTGATAAATCCTCGAATATATCCATTAGTATATCTGCATTCAAAATCCTAAATTGCTCGCACTCTGGCCAAGATTATTTCAGCCAGGCTGATTTCTAACAGGCTAATACAATCCAGCACATACCTGGAATGTCCATAGACAAACAGCGGCCATAGAATGGGTTGCAGTGACTCTTTATAGACATTTATAGAGTTATATAGTTCTTGTCCTATTAAAACACAACATTGTTTGGCAAAACCTTGATGTTGAATTTGACTGGCTTCTACAGAGCCCTGACTTAATTCTGACACATTTGAAAGAAAAATCACCTAGGACTTGTCCAGATCTCACAGCCATGTTCCAAAATGTTTCATTAAAACCCATGTCTCTGATGTCATACTGGGTGTGCACAAACTTTTGTTTATATAACCTGTACAGAAAAACTGTATACAAAGTAGTTGCTAAATGTACCAAACAATCAGCCACACACATAACCATGGAATTGAAGCTGCACCTCTATGAAATCATGACCTGCACAATCCTGATATTAATGACAGTGCTGCCATTCTAAAAAATGTGTATAAAAGATAAATACAAGAAGACAGCATCTTGTTATAATGTGCACAAAGCCTTAATCTAAATCAATTTATGTTTGAAAAAAGCCAAAGCATGTCCTTATTTTACAGGTTCTTCTTTCTTCCGTTATGTAAGCTGAGGACATGTGAATATATTGGCTTTACCACATGCCAAAGCCATCATATTAATTAATTTATATGGTTAAATAGCACACAACAAAGCTGAGGCAGGGACACAATCTATGTTGAGATCCAGTGTCAGGGAATTCTGACACTCAAGGAGGTAGATTAGTTGAGTTTTCTCCAGATTGAGCTGCAGGCGGAACAGGATGTAGTGGGCATGTCATCGGACAATTTGTGTGATTGGTGTCGCCGTTTCATCTTCAGTAAGTGGTTTAAATGTTAAGAAAGTAAAGCAAGCATATGTATGCTGCATAATTACTGGATTACAGAAGGATGACTGAATGTTCACCACCTTTTGTGCAAAATGGGCCATGAAATCCTCATGAGGTGGGGTAGGAGGAAGTCTGTTCAGTCTGGAGGAAGATAAGGTTCAGAACAATTTACTTGGATTTGAGGAGTATCAGTTATTTGGAGTGCAATAAGCTGGTTTGACTGCATTGGCTAAAAAAGAGAAAGAGGTAAAGCAGATTTTTCCTTATGGGATATTTCATTTTGAAGTATCTCATAATTTTTGTGAGCATTATATGAGGCAGTGTCAGTTAGCCAGCACCAGATGACACAGGTTTTACTGCAAAGGAAATGAGAGGGCAGAGGGTGTCACTTGGAGAGGGTCTGGCAGAAAGTATCAGCAGCAGTGTCAACAGAAAGTGCTCTGGAGGAGTCT
Source organism: Parotocinclus haroldoi (assembly GCA_034779995.1). Taxonomy (NCBI): domain Eukaryota; kingdom Metazoa; phylum Chordata; class Actinopteri; order Siluriformes; family Loricariidae; genus Parotocinclus; species Parotocinclus haroldoi. Next base: position 16,848 of record JAUZST010035681.1, on the reverse strand, counting down.
GAAAATGGAGCATTCAAAGATGAGAGGGCATTCAAGGAGAAACAGGTTAAGGTTTTTTCGGATTGTCACTGTAGTAGAGGGAGAGGGAGTGGTGTTAAGAAACAGTGGAAGGGAACAACACAATAAATTGCTCCAAAATACAAAGAGGGGTTAGGCTGGCATATCAGAGTTGGCCACAATGACATCAAGGGTGTCCCCTGCACTTTGAGTTGGTTGTGATGGTGTGTGAGTCAGGCAAAAAGAGACAAGCTGGCGGATGACAATAGGCATGATGCCATCAGTAGGGAGGTTTAGGCCACAGAGTAGAACCAGATGACTGCTATCTTCTAAATACTGATCTGAGAAGAGAACCAAGCTCACCAATAAAGTTGTAAATTGAACAAGGTTGTTTATATGAAGTATCAAGTTTTTTGGAGCAGTAAAAGCATGAAATTTAAAATTCAAATTCATGTGTGGTGATGAGAACGAAATAGATTTACAGTTTGGGGAAATTGGCAGATCTGTCCTAAATTTTCTGGTTGAGAACCAGAAGTTATTGGAGAGAATGAGAAGACTTAAGATAGCACATGCATGTTTTGTTGTGTATCCTGAGACAGTCAGAGGCCCAATAACAAATATGGGATTGGCTAGAAGCTTAGGCAGTAAAGAAGTCGCTTTGTGTACAGTACAATGGCACTTCTACCTTGTCTTTGTACAATCAGATTTTCATGCAAAGAGTCTGAGACAGAGGTCATGCCACTGCTGCTGAGACAGTAACAAGATAATCTTTAGAAATACAAAGTCTCTCAAAAGTAAGGATACACACACATAAAATAAAGAGAGTTTGGCAGACATTCATCCAATTTTACACACAACCTGTAGGGGAATTAGAAAACCTGTTAGGCCATTGTTGCGTAGCATTTCAGGGGACCTTTGGCTGTTATAATGGTAATATAGGTCTATTAATGTTCAGAAAAGACTTACTGTCGGATGTCTGGACACATGCTCCAAAGCCTTGGTGCACTACGACCCATCACTAACTAATAGTTTGTTTCGTTTGTTTCGGTTTGCTGCATCTTCTGAGACAGAGGTTGATCTCCTTGAGGACATACATCATAGTCTTTCAATCAAAATGTTACTTTTAATGAGTCATTTACTTACGTTTTTAATTATTTATTTAATTTTGGCAGGCTTCCATATCTGACATTATTGCATTATTGCATATCTGATCTATTGCATCCTGCGAAAACAACTTATCTAACAACATTGTGTAATGGTCTGCTCTTAGTGTTCGATCATCGAATAAAGATCCTAAAATGCAGGTACCTCACACACCACACCTTACTGTGACTTTATGTGAGGTAACTGTATTAAATCGATCAGCCCAATGAGGGTGTTTGCTTGACCAGGATCAGTAATTCTGTTTGTAGACCTAACCGTTCACATACAGATTTGATTCACCACTGAAAATCACCTGAATGGAAAAACAAGGGTTTATCTGAAGTTGCTGTTTCACTCATTCAGCAAATTCTACTTGGCTTTCTGGTATTGCAGCATATGAATTTATTAAGGGTTTGTTTATGTGTACACAAAACGTGAACTGATGCACAGCTAACCCTGCATTTTTAGAGACAGATGTCTCTGAAGTGCTACAAATGTAGAAGATACTGAATGTGGCCAGAATTTGATGCTGTTGCTATATATGTAGCAGGTTAAATTTGTTTCCAGGATTGTGCTATTTAAGATGGCCACCATGCTGCTGACAAGACCTAATCAATTTCCCTCTTGCCCCATAGAGTCAAAAATTGTATCAGCATCTGCCAAACCATTTATATGGGTGTTTCCTTACTTTCAAGACACCCTGTACTTTAGAACTGATTAAATTATTAGTTCACAGCCTAGATGTATTTATGATAAACCTCCATAAGACTGTTTATTGAAGATTAATGAGCCATTAACAGGTGCTAGCAATACTCGCTATAATTGGGCAGTTATAAAGACATATTTTAGACTAACTGGGCAACTAAATTGCTAGAATCCTTACAAACAGTAGTAACAATAAAAGTAACCATAAAACAAGAACAACAGATCATCTAGGCCACCAAGTAGCTTCAAATCAAACCAAACAGGAAATATGTATTCTTATCAGTCTATGCACAAAGACTGGAATGCACTCTTTTAAGCATTTATGGTTGTTGTCCAGCCCTTGTACAGTACTTAGAAAAACAGGACGACCAGAAATTACACACATAGGCATACGTATGGGGTTTGACCCCTTTTGTTGCCACAACAACATTTTTGGAACATTACTGTGAGGTCAGTAGGACTATAAGTATTGCTTCGTTGTTGGCATTTCAATTCATCTCAAGGTTGTCAAATAGAGTTAAATAGGACTGAGCTAAAGCGAATGAACTTCTCCTTCAAAGTTCAGATTCTTTATAGATTTAGAGGACAAATTGATGTTGTTGTGGAGATGGAAACTTATAAAAGTGTTATTTTGGAAGTTGCTGAGGTGTTCAGTGCAATCCATTCCAAAGTTTATCCACTGTTTGTCTACTGATATGTCATGTCTCTTTAGATTACAAACTTCATTGTAGGCAATGTGCTTGACATGAGAGAGAGAGCTCATGTCGAAAGGGTGTCTTCAAACTTGGTGAGTTTCATCAGAAAGTTATCACCATCAAAGCAGGACAACAACTCGCACAGCATTATTCTTCTTATTAGACTATTGAATTTATGAAGTTTGGCAAACCGCTAGCTTTTTAAAATTCCTGTCTTCAGTGGTTTTAAAGTCCTTTTTACGTGAAATAACAATATGTTTGTGAGGCTCTGTCTATGTCACTTTTTGTCACAGCGTTCAAGCTGAATGCTCCAGTACTCTATTTGTGTCAGTCCTCAAAGAATGTGTCTGAAGGCCGTAGCCCACCATGATGGCTAACTAGTCATGTGGATGATTGGTCTGCACAGGAATGAGAGCCTGCCATCTTCTCTGCCCGTCAGTCAATAGCACACAGAGAGGAAGCCGTCTGTCAAAGCATCTAAATGCATCCATACTCTCAACAATATCTCTACAAACAAAGGTGAAAGCAAGCAAGGCAACAAAATATGATGATGACCAGTTGTCTATTTTAACTTTAAATACCACTTGCAAAACATGTAGATTCTAATAAAAATACCATCAGCATGGTGTATTTTAATAATATATGCAAAGCTGGTAATTTACGTTGACAACTCTAGTTGAAACAATGCTTCAATAGAAATAAATACAAAGGAAGGACAAAAGAGCAACTGAACCATTGACGGAAAACAAGCATTTGATTGTTTCACAATATCAGTAAAAGCATAGAAAACACAAAACAAAACATAACAGCATCCAGTTTTTTCATGGTCAGATTTTCAGATTCCTGAATTCACTTCATGATTGCTGATTTGAAAAGTTTGTTTCTGAAGTGTTTATTTCTGAAGTTTAAACATGCACATTTTCTTATACACATTTTTAAAAACAAAAACCTTTAATACTAAACTAAAAGAAATTACTAGAAACAAATTGTAAGCAAGAGCTTCACAACATCTTAAATTACAGTGAAACATTTCTTAAAATGTATTTTTTATTTCTAAAGTATAATAACTCAAAATAACAACATTTTAGTTCTCTGTAGTTAAAAGACTTTGAGAGAATTTTAGAATGAAAGGTATGTGTTTTCAAGAACGCATCATCCAACTCGACAATGCATTTCATAACATTTCTGCATTGCGTTTTGATACATCCCATTAATCAGACACTAAATATATGTAGCTTATAAATTATCGGCTATTGCTTTGAAAGCAAAGAGATATCCAAACAAAGTTGCTTATTTGCTAAGTAAAATTTCACATGCCGATTTTAATGAAATACTCAATGTATTATGACAAATCAAGTCCGATGTGGATAAGATTTTTAGATACTGTTCAGTTATAGTGTTCAGGCCTTCTTTTAAAACTACAGTGCTGTCTACGCAGATGTAACTGTCAAAACTGTCAAAACTATTAGGTCACACAAGCACACATAGCCAAACGTACTCGGACAAACACCTGCACATGGCCAAACCAAAACAAATGCTATATCCAACATGCAATACCAATTATAGTAAATAAAGTTGATCATGTGGTAGCTAATGCTCTTCATAACTACCCTTTAATATTACCTGTCTTTATATTATTATTATTATTATTATTATTATTATTATTATAAAATGACCACTTTTAGGGATGTACTGTTGCTCTTATTTAAAGAATAGAAAGTTCAAAAGTCATCTCAGTCTCAGTTTCTTTCCACTTTTCCTGGTCAGAGGTCTCCACAATGCATCCACAAGCTAAAAGCTTATTGAGATTCAAAACGCAATTTTATGGCAATAGCAAAGCGCATCATAGTCATTTATAACAAGTAGCACAAAAAAAAACTGCTGAAAATGTGCCCTTCTAAAGAAAAAAAAAAACATCCATTGTACATTGCCCTAAATATGAAGATCTGGATAATAAAGGGATTTGCCGAGTTACTAAATGTAAATTTGTAAATATGCAGACTTGTCATCGTTTAAGATATCTGCCATGCATCGGTTTTAAAAGCAGTGTATTAAAGCTGACACCTCTCATCTTTGCATCACAGAAGACCTACTGATGGAGGGAAGAACTCTGCTGACATTTCCTTCCAATGCAAGAACAGCTGTTTCTGTGCTGGTCTTATCCAGAAGGAAGAACATCACAGAGTCTATTTTTGCACTTCTGCATTTTTAGTGCTTGTCATATAAGTCATGTAGACATACAGTGGTGCTAGAAATAAACACAAATGATATAAATATACTATAATTGGTTCATTTCTATATTGAGGAAAAAATGCCAATGACAATCCCAAACAGCCCACACCCTAATACCATCACCACTATATTTAACATGTGGGATGTGTTCCTTGTGCAGGGATGCAGTTCTTTCCTTTTTTCAGACAGTTTTTTGCTTTTTTTGCATTTGGTTTCATCCATACACAAAACACTAGTGAAAACTAGATAGTGAAACAAGAGAGTGTTCTTTATTGACCAACCATTCTTGGAAAGGGTAAGCATGATACTGAAATTACTCCATATATATACAATGTGTCTGACTGTGGATTTTTGGATCTCAACTCTTTATATAGTTATATAATAATTTCCAGCCAGCTTCACTAATAATTAATTGAGATTTCTAACTGAGAAACTCAGAAAGTTGTTTGTGCCATGATGCATTTCATTAATTTTAGATGGATCTAAACAGTCCCTGATTACCACTAACAGGTATGTATTACTGGAAAATGTTCCTCATTAGTTTATCTGAAATCTACTTTTAGTACTTGTGTGAAAATCTTCACACAACTTTACTAAATCTACTTAGGTTCATATGAATGACTAATACAATTCTGCTAAATCATGTTGTTTATTCAATTCAATACACTTTAGTTACCAGAAGTGTCAGGTAAAGTTTTTCCACAAAGCCTGCATTGTTTGGGTTAGAAAATTAGGCTGCTGCACAACTGAGTTCCGTAAAACTCAAAGTTAAATCTGAAATTGTACATGAATTTACTAATGGTCTCATTTGTTAGCTAAATGTTTCTTAATGTGCCTGTTGTTAGGTCTTTTTGTATTATGCTGCACATGAAGTACATCCCATTCATGTTATGAGAAATTGTTTTTTAAGTGGTACGGGTTTTTGACAGGCAGCAATGATACTTGACAAGCAACATGATGGAGTCCATCCACTGGATCCTAACAACTCATGAATAAAAGAGGCTGAGCCTATTCAGTCTATTACAATAGCCCACAACAACATTGTTGATGAAATCCAGTCACTTTCATAATAAGCATGGATGACAAAGCTGGTTTTCAGCATTTGTTATTGTCTAACAGGATCGTTGCAGTTCTCTCAGGGAAAGAATGGTTTAGAGCATTACTCCTTATGAAGAATAAGATAAATGCTGAGGGATTTACAATGCAGATGAAATGATATGTGCACTCTCTTGTGTAGAATTTGTCAATGCAAATTTGTTCTTACATTTTATGCAGCATACACAGCGCTGCATAGTTATAGTTATAATTATTATAACCTTGCTCATATGACAAAAAAGGAATAAATCCAAGCTAAACTGGTAAGAGAGGTTAAAATTGTCTTATCTATATTCTGTCTTCGTCAATCAGTCTTATTAATGTATTTATGTAAAGTGTAGCTCCAGTGACTCAGTGGGTAGAGCCAGTCCCAAGCTCAGATAAATGGGGAAGGTTGGCATCAGGAAAAGCATCTGGGATAAAACCTGTGCCAAATCTAATCAGGATGGTCCTCTGTGGCAACTCCTAACAGCTCCAGTGCAAAGAGGAAGAATAACAACTTCTTATTGTAAAGTACATAACAATCAGGTCCAGTTTTTAAACTGAATTTGAAAGATTTTCAGAGGGATTTAAACTGATGACCATTTTTAGCATAATGGCAAGATGACATGAAAATATCAAACGGACACAGAGCAGATACTGTTCTATCCGTACAAGCCTTATAAGCCTTAAAATGTGTGGTTGCGGTTTTCAATACAGCAAAAAAATAAAAAAATCTGATCTTATAGTGTGTGCGTGTGTGTGTGTGTGCTCGTGTGTGCGTGCGTGCGTGCGTGTGTGTGTGTTAGTCCTGAATGGTGAAACAGTACAAGAAGAAAATTATCAGTGCATACTGGATATGAGTAGCAAGTTATACGTTTTATGGAAAGGAAATTTAAACAAATAAGGCCAGATTATCCACAGACCTATAAGTGCACAGCAATAAGCATAAAGAGTAGCCTTTTAGGAAACAGGTTTATTTTATTTTCTATTTCTAAAGAAAATGTACATATTTCTAAGGTTTTCAAATATCATGACAGATCTTCATTCTATCATGAGATCACAAGATGTGACTGTGCATATTGTCCACTGTATCCATTTACAAAAAGAAAAAACAAAAATAAACCAAAAATAGTCTATGTGTACTTCATAATTTTCAAAAAATATTCCCCACGTCTTTCTCTGACTACACATTAAATCCGATTTGATATTCTATATACTTAAATCCAACTGACACAACATAAATTCTTTTATACAGCTGGCATGTCTGTTACAAGAGCGTTATTGCCTTTATGAGAAAAAACGCCAGCAATGACAAATTATTATATTTTCTTTAAATATCAAATTTTATTTTGCTTATATTTATTTAAACAATTACTATAAGCTTATTATAAAACTTATGAAACTTTGTTTTACTATATTTTAACATATAAACAAAGCCACCCAAGGAGGATGAGTTCCTTTATGAGTTTTGGTCCTCCCAAGGCGTCTTCCTTATAGCATTTGGGGAGTTTTCCCAATGTCACCCTAGGCTTGCTTAGTTAGAGCTTAGAGAAAACTGTAAAGCTGCTTTGATGCTTTTGTGCTCCATTGTAAAAGCACTATAGAAAAAAAATTACATTTTGACCAGAAAAGAGCCAAAGAAAGAGTTCTGTTTTGTTACTTATTAACATGGACATGTTTTGTAAAGGATTTAATAATCTCTATTACATATTTAAAAATAAAAGGTAAAATGATCAGGTGGCACAGAGGTTAGTGCAATTGCCTTACAGTTCCAGCATCCCCGACTTCAGACTTTACCTGCGTGGAGTTTCAATGTCCTCCCTGTGTCCTCATATGTTTACTCTGGGTACTCACTTTAAAAAGACCCGAAGTGTTCCCGAAGTGTGTGAATGTGTGTATGAGTGTGTGTAACTTAAACTCAGACTGCTCTGCTGCTAAAGCTGAGTGCTGAAATCTAATATCACAATCTAATAATAATAATGAAACATTAAAATCAATAAATCACTAGCAGAAATATTAGCACATATGTTTTTATAATAATGTTTAATTAATGGTTAAGAGTTTCCAGATACAGCAGTTACTTAAGATAAATGAATACATAAATGAATGAATGAACAAGTAATCAGGCAAGTCCATGAAAATGTCAAGCTCATTTAAAAAAATACATCAGAACATTCTGAACAGTCAATCAGAACAGAACTAACAGACTTAGAACAGAACTCTCTAAATCGGTGACCTTTGAATGTTTGAATTTATTTTACCAGACTTAATCATTTCAATATAGGCTGTGTTGTCCTAATCTACATTTCAGATTACGCAAGCTTTATCTACACAAGGTCATACTGGTAAGGGTAAAGCAACTGCCCATGCTGATGCCTCATGTTTCTCCAATATCAAAGTAATGGATTTGGCTGAGCTTAAGTCAAAAGCATAAAATGAATATGCATACCATCTACTGAACAGTGCGGCCAGTCCCAGAATCTTGCACTGATGTCTAAATAAATATGACCACAATTCAAATAAATTCATATTTAAAACTCCAAAAAACACTAAAAATAGTACTTCCTATATTAAACCAAACTACATTTGAAACATTTTGTTTACTTATATTTTACAAATTAAATAGACTTGGGTGTTTAAGAATTCTGTTTCTCTAAAATTTAAACATGTCTTTAATTTATATAGTGTCCAAAAGTCTGAAAAACAGTTTGCAACTTGGGTGTTTTATGGCAAGTGTTAGGATTTATGGCATTCATTTGTTTATTAATGAAACGTTTGGTAACCAATGTACTTGCATTTTAGTTAAAACTTAACTTAAATTTTCATTAATTAAACAGTAAAATTTAATGCGTAAAGTAATTAAAAAAAGCCAAATCATACATAATAAAAAATATTTTAATATATATATATATATATATATATATATATATATATAATAAAAAAGACTATACTTTTATAAAGTATGGTACATTATTTACATATATGAATTTCAGAATAATTTGAACTTTTAAACTAATTTAATAAACAGTCCATATAACAGAGTTTGCCTGCCACACAACCAATGAATTGACATTGAATTGTAAAGCTGCTTTGAGACAATGTTACATTGTAAAAAGTGCTATATAAATAAAATTGAATTTAATAATTTCCATGCGCTTTACCCAAGCAAGCTGTCTCAGTAATATGAAGTTATTTGGTCTGCATGTCCGTGACTATGAAAACATGATGATATGATTTTATGCTGATATGAAATGCATGTATATCATGTATAAAAGCATGTATAAAACAACTATTACTGAAAAATTTTCTTCATATTTTGACATATTTTTAGTACACATACTGAGCCCTAAACTGAATCCACATGCCTTAAGTGATTGTGTAAGCCTTTTTTCTTGCCACTGTCCAGTCAGCAATGCAGTATAACTACTATTTACACTGCTCACAAATATTAGGGGATATTTCATTATGGTCTAGTTATGGTCTAGTTATAGTTATAGCTCTAATTTTCATGAGCCTGGCATAATGAATTAGTGCCTTATAATGAGCCTTATAACAAATTAACAGACAAAATCTCCGTCTAGGAATGCTTAAAATAAAATCTAACTGAACATTCTCACAGACACATCCCATTGTTGATTAAACGCTGTTTATTTCTAAACACTACTACAGTTTTAACACTTAATGGCTTTAACAGGCTTACAAAAAAGGATGTCAAGATCAGACGAGATAATAGATCAAGGAATAAGAAAAGATACAAAAAGATAAAAGGGATTTGTATCTGGTGACATGTGGACATGGAGAATAAACATTCTCAGACATCTAGATTTCTGTATTATTTCAATATTATAAATATGTAAAATCATATAATAAACATAGAATTTCAATATTTAAGGGAACTGTAGGTGTAATGGTTTATATTTTTCTTACCACATTGTATTTGTATTGCCAGGGTGCCTATATGAGAGGGTGTGTATTTATCAATGGTCAAAACCATTCTGCTCTGGTTATATTGTACTTTATATTTTTTATTTTACATGATGCTCTGGTGGCACAGCAGTCTAATGTGTTAGTCACATCCTTGTTTCACATTGTGACAATGCTGTTTAACCAAGTAAAGCATCACATGCAGCCATTAATGCTGTGCTTGAGGGAGGAAAGATCAGTTGGGAGACCTAAATACCTATTTTTTTTTTCACACACATCCACAAATTCCTACAAATCCTTTAACTAGAAAGGTTGTCCAGGTATATTAATAACTACCAGTATATTCGGAGCCCATTTCCATTTTTTCTGTAATTGATTAACTAGTGGACAAGCTCCCCTTGCTCTTCTCATCTCATATCTGTTTGTTCTGTGTGGACACGTAAAGCACTTAATTTTCTTGGTGTTGTGTTGTCCTCTGACTTTGACTATAGTTTTGAGTTTTGTCAAATAAAACAGCAACTCAACAAACTGAAGCAGTGCTCTGGCTAAATATAAGAAATGTTATATTTTATTTTCACTTTGGGTTATAGCAGCGAAAAAAACCCAGACTGACTTAATTTACATGCACTTTTTTAGCGGGATCAAAAATATTTTACAAGAATACAATGCGGCAGAAAAGAATGAGACAGAGAGGCGAACAGCATCACAGGAAGCAAACATTAGCATTTAGTTAGCCTTAATAATTATCAACCTGTGATACTTAGGAGAGCTAGATCTAGTTTATTTTTTTAAATAGAAGGGATTTTGTCAAAACAAAACTAGTGGACAAGTTATGAGGTACCTAGGAGGGAAAAGGAATAAATGTTGTGACAAGTTATTTTTAAAGTGATGTCACTTTTACACTGACTAGCATGGCTATCTCATTCACAAAGGGAACAACAGCACTTTATATGTCCAATACTACAATAATTGTTGACTGTAAGCGTTGTAACAACAGTTTTATGTCCATGTTTCTTTCATATATACTGCAGAGATAATCGGTACTGAGCGGTGCCATGAATGACAAGTCAGTTGTGTTTTCAAATGTTTTTGACAGTTCCAAATGTTTGTATCTTTGATAGCAAACTTCAAGTATTATTGATTACTGATATTAAACACTCATTTTTAAATTAATTATCAATATAAATTAGATATAAGTCATTAGAATGTAATGACAGTGATTATTTAAAAAACCTTTAAATATGACATTTTATAAATGACTGATTTTTTTTATTGTTATAAAAATGATCAAATACATTACAGATACTATTAAGAGTAAAATGTAAACTAAAAAGGTGTTTATATATGTCAAAATACAACTTTACCAATAGCATACAAATGGGTTATTAATAATAGTGTTACATGATTCCTTAAGTTGTATCCTTTCATCTCTTTGGTCTTCCATTTTCTTTTTCCCCTTCAGTTGTTTCACAAGCATTATTGAAGTAAATGATTATCAAATATATAAATGACTTTTAAAGATGTTTTTATCAAAAAATGTCATGTCTTTCTAATAACTGTTCCAGTCAGATTTCGAAAATAGGATGGAAAACCTCCTTGAGATACATGACTTTGAGACTGGACAATAAGACAAAGTTCTTAAACTGTAATAGAAATGCAAATATAACTATGAATGCATTAATCAAGCATGACACCTTAAGACATTGTATGGCAACAATTTGTGCAGAATGGAAGTGTTTGGGAGACAGAGTCAGCGAGAGAGGATTCACTGTGCAGGTGGCTCCACATGAACCAGAATAGCAACACCTTATTAAGTTAATTGATTTCTGCAGCATGTCAATTGTACCACTGAAGGTGAAACATGATGAATGATGCCACATGCTCAAGTGTGTTAACACTAGGCAGATGAATCCAAAAGAAACCAGCAACAACGCCAACAACAATAATAGAACAAGAAGAAAAAATTCTATAGCACCTTTTACAATCCCAAGGTCACTTCAAAAAGCAGGTTAGAATACAATATTAACAAAGGGAATAAACTATAAGACAGAGGAAGGACATAAATACTTTTAGAAGAAAAAAAATATTCAGCACAGACTTGAATGAGGTAACGGAATTACAGAAGAAGCTGGGGCAATGCATTCCATAGCTTGGGGGCTACAGCACTGAAAGGTCTGCCACCCATTGATGAATATTGGCGACAGTGAATAGCCTGCCATCAAAGGACCTGAGGGTCCAGAGGTGAACAAGTGAATAGAGAAACTCTCTTAAAGAACTGAGTAATGCGAAGTGTTTCATACTTCAAACAAGAAGTTCATAGTTGCCAGTGCAGCCGATTAATAGGGATGAGATGAGCAAATTTTCTTTAACGTACTTGAGCACGCTTGCTGCAGTGTTTTGGACATGCGATGACATTAATGTTAAGTAAATGGAAACAGTAGTTTGAGTTAATGACTTAATTTGAGGTGAACCCCCGGTGGGCTCAAAGGTAAATGAGGAATCAAACAGTATTCTCTGGTTTCTGACAGGAAATCCTCTTTGAATTATCATCAGTGTCGAGAATAATGTTGGACATTTAGTGATAATTTCATCCAACTAACAGTAGCTCTCAGTTTTATCTGTATAATTGCAAAAATGTGTATTCAGTGAGAGATTTACTATTAGGAAAACTGCTGGAAGAGACTGAGGTGGAAAGTCAGTAGTATATTTGGCAATGATAATTAGGATTATGGCTCTGGATAAATTGGATACTGGGTAACATGAAAATAGTGTACAGAATGGGACCAAGAACAGATGCTTGAGGGACATGTGAGGTGGGCAATCTGTGTTTACCAATTTTAATAAATTGCTGTCTGCCTGTGACATAGGAATGGAACCAAACTGAAGCCGTTTCTGAGATACCAAAGGAGAGGAGGAGTATTTCATAATTTATTGAGCTGAATGCAGCACTAAGATCCAGGGAGAGAAGGATGTTAATTGTGCCACTATCTGTGGCAAGCAGTAGGTCGTTTACAACTCTTTAATAGAGCTGTTTCAGTGCTATGCTGATTCGAGGAATGTGATTGAAAAGCTGCTTATAAACTGTTGTCTAGGAGAAATGTTTGAAGTGGAGCCGATGCCATCACTTCCATTGCTTTATCTATGAAATGGAGGTTGGATTTTGGCCTGTGATTTGTAAGGCATGTTGAATTAAGGCCAGGAGAGTAGGTACAACAGCAGTGATTTTAAAGGCAGTCCGGGCAGACAGAGGACAAGCATGCATTCATTAAGTGAGATACTGTATAGGAGACAAAGCAAGAGATACACAGACATTTAGAAGGGTGGTAGAGGCAGGGTCAAGCTGACACTTAGGAGAGCTAGATATAGTTTATTATTTTTTTTAATAGAAGGGATTCTGTCAAAATGAAACTACTGAACAAGTTATGAGGTACCTTGGAGGGAAAAGGAGAGAATGGTTGGGGAACTGCAGATAAATGGTGGTATATTTTACCATCTTTGCCCTGAAAAATACTGACAGGGGTGTCCCTAAAAATGGTGTTGGTCGTTGAGCTGCTATTCTAATAATATACTGCAGTCAAGTATTTATAAAATACATCACACACAAACACACACACACACACACACACACACACACACACACACACACACACACACACACACACACACATACTGTATACATACACAGCATCTCATGACATTTACCCATTGAATGAGTGACTATGCTGGTAATGCAAGAACTGGGATGTACAGTGAGTACAGTGTATTATACAGTGTTATTATATCTTCTTATGGGACAACACTGAAGATATGACATTTTGATACAATATACATAAGACGTTCTACAGTTTGTATAACAGTGTCAATTTGCTGCGCAAATTTCTAAATAAACTGGGGGTAAAGGTGCTGGACTGGCCAAACATGTCTCCAGACCTAAATCCTATTGAGCAACTGTGAAGACGTGCAAGGTCTCTAACATCCATGAGCTCTGTGACGTCTTGTGCACAATTTGGCCATTTTGACATAGGGGTGTACTCACTTTTGTTGCCAGAGGTTCAGACATTAATGACTTTGAGTTATGACTATTGAGTTTTTAGTTATTTTGAGGGAACAGCAAATTTACACTGTTATTCAAGCTGTCTACTGCTTCACATTGTTTCAAAGTGTCATATCTTCAGTGTTGTCCCATAAATAGATATATAGATATATAAAATAGTTACAAAAATGTGAGGGGTGTACTCATACTGTATATGCATTATATATACATACGTTATATGTCATAGGCCATATGTCAGTAGAGGACAGAAAATCCAAAGAATGACAATGTGAGTATGTGGTGGAAAAATCAATACCCTGATTACACCAGACAAAAACTCAGCAGTGGGCAGGCAGCCAGTATAAACATGTGTGTTTATGTCACAGAGTAAGATCGTGGCAAAGCTAAAGAGCATTTTTGTGGGGATGCAGTAGTAGTTAAAGGGTGAAGAAATTACCTTAACAGCCAAACATATTCAAAAGAGGAAACATTATGAAAATTAAGCATGTGTTGAAACATTAAGTACATTAAGTATGAAATGATGTTCAAATTAAAGTAATCTTGTGGGATTAGGATTCAGTAATGTGGAGAACTTTCATATTTGATATTATTATTAACATATGATATATTATTAACATATCAAATAATTATCAGTGAACCTTTGTCATTTCTAACACAACAATTCAGACATTCTTTGAGGGCAGATAAGTCTGTGATGAATTCCATAAGCAAGGGCGTCATTCCAACAGGGGATTCTATCGTATGATAATAGCGTGGGAACTGATATATTAAATACTACACATTAAATGGGTGTCCATGTGTGCATGTGAGTTTTGACTTAAAAAAAAATGCAATAGAACACGGGCAGTGTATGTGGCAAATAACAATAACAACAAACAAAAATAAGTATTGTTAAATAAAATAAATACTGGCCTTAATTGCATCAGCCATTTACGGCATTTAGCAGATGTCCTTATCCAGAGCGACTTACAACTCATACAGTATTACAATTCAAGCAATGGTGCAGCTGTGGCAGCTAGGCAGAGGTGGGATTTAAACCATGGGGTCCAGAGTCCAGTATCTTAAGCACTAGGCTTCCTCAGTCCCAAATGTATAAAAGTCAAACTAAGCAAGAAACAAAGTGGTTTGGTAACCTCCTCCAAAAACACAACTGGACACCAAAACCTAGAGATCACTACACTACAGAACTATACTGCTTCATTCCCAAAGTGCTGGTCTCATTTTAGTTTTTAAAATTTCAGAAAGTCAAAGTCACAGAAGGATGAAAGGCATAGGCATACATGCTCTTCCAGCTGTTTGGCATTCTGCTATTTTTGAAGTCTAGACTATATAGCATATTTATGTAAGTTTCTGATTAGACTTAGACTTAAGATTAGGAAGCATGATGCTGGTTCCTGGGGCTGGAGTCTGTAGCCATTTCCTATGGCCAAGTAGCCAGTAGTGTTGAATGGGGTTTTTGAAACAGTCATAGGTTTAAGTCCCCTTTGACCTTGAGTTGTGCTGTGCTGTGATGTCTCATATGATCCCTCTTGGCTATGTTATGTTTCTGGTTCTTCCCTTTCTAGCTGTACTGATATAGCTACTGCTGCCAAAGTCTCATACACTTGGTATATGGTACTGGAATGTGTTCTTCCCAATACCAGTTTCTGCTCCATTTACACAGTGATTCCATCATCACTCCAGTCGCAATGCCTACAAAATTTTCCTGCAGAGTGCATGAGTGCAGAGTGCAGAAAGAATCTACTATGACTCCATTCACTGGACTAAATATTTTTTAAACATTTTATAAATTTCATAATATTGTATTATCTTTAATTTAGTTTTAAGTCTCTATATATAATCTATATGCTATTATATTTTGTTATCTTTACTTTAGCGATGTTCTATCTTTTTATTTTTATATTTATTTTCTGTTTATTTAAACTATTACTAAATACTTATTATTAGGAAAATCTTAATTCTTACATATGTCACCTAGGCTGAGCAGGGAGGTTGGCTCCCTTTCTGAGTCTTAATCCTACCAATGTTTTTTCCTACAGTCTAGGATGTTAACAGAAAAAAATATGAAAAAGCAAACAAGACAGAAGCAAAGAATGTCGAGAAGTGGCAGCAAGGTGAGCACAACTGACTCTTAGTGGGAGGCGAACAATAAAAAAGCATATGTACTAAGAACCAGATACTAACATAGTAACATAGTTCTAAAAGTGCAATCAAAAGATAATAGTCAAACAAATGCTACACAATAAATAGCAGAATTAAATGAACTTGGAAAATAAACATACACAAGGGTGATCCGTGTATGTAAAAGTCATACGTTACAATTAGGATAGAATTAGGTTAGAGAGAGTGTGACCTCCAGTGTTCTGGGAATAAAATCTTTCACTGGGAAACATGTTCCAGTTTTCCTCAACATAATGAATGAGCAGTATTTGACTGGAGTCATGAATTTCTCAATACTGTGTCCATGTCCGTGTTTTGTCTAATAGCATTTTCTATTCTGTGTGTGTGTGTGTATGTGTGTGTGTGTGTGAGAGATTTCTCTGCTGTATGCAGGCTGTCATGAGGCTGATTAATCTTCATTCCTTCATCCTGTCATTCCAAGCCCTCATCTACTGAACAGCTGTGGCAGCAGAGACTCAGTGAGCTGAAACACACTGGTATAACGTTGCACACTGTGAAGGACTAGCGTAAAGAATTAAACGAGATATGCAAATGAGGAAAGCAGTGAGGATTTGGATATTATGAAAACACCAACAATACTTTAAGTACAGAAACAGACTCTGATCTGGTGTTATAAAAGATAGCAGCCAATCACAATCGTCCACTTGAACAGCAAAATGCTAACATTTCTATTTAGTCATTTTGCAGATGCCCCCATCCAGAGTGACTTATAAAATGTGCAAACAGCTGGGCACGGTGACGAAGCCCCAATGTGTAGGCTCAACTATGGACTAAAAGAAATGCTGGTGGCTGAAAACTAATGAAAAGACAATGCGGAAAAAAAAAAAAAAAAAAAAATAT
>JAUZST010035670.1:0-28011 GCA_034779995.1 Parotocinclus haroldoi | reverse complement strand
CACACACACACACACACACACACACACACACACACACACACACACACACACACACACACACACACACACAGCTCCCTGTAGAGCTGTAAGGAGAAGACATTTAGCTTCGGAAAATACACACACGCTGACTATGTAGTGTGTGCGTCGTGTTCAGTCAGTGTGTATGTGGGCTGCATTTAGCCAATTTAAACCCACACATCCACCATCTGTGCTATTCTTCCTCTGGAGGAAACGGCATTATGGGAGCACTGCCTCGGCGACCGGCCCCGCCATATCAACGGCACTTCAAGCAACCTCCACCCACTAAACACGGCTCGGTTACAAACAGTCACAGGGACTAATTAATCACGCCATTAGCATACTTCAGATTTAACACACTGATTTACTGCAGTTCATTTGAACCAGCTTTTTTGGGGTAATGTTTCTTGACCTCCAAATGTAATCCATAAACCTTTATTAAAACAAATATTCAAAAGTGCTGGGATATGTTTATCCAAAAACAGTCTGGGTCATTGTTAGATGTGCACAAAACATATTGCGGGTTGTTTATTGAAGCCAGGTTATACTATCTAGTAGTAGTAGTAGTTTTATATTCATTCTGTGTTTTAAACACAATTTCTTGGTTCTTTAGAGGACTCTTTATCGAGCAAGAGTTATTGGGTTCTACAACTTTGGATTCAGGTCTTCAGATGGTCTTGGAACCTCTTCGTTTTTTTAAACTTTTTTTGTTTTCTTCCTTAAGTTCTCATGGTACCTTCTGGGTCATGTTTGGGACATCCCTGACTGTAGGGAGTTTTTCAAACCACTGGTTAGCCAAACAACTTACTTACTTACTTTCAGGGCTATTCTGTAAAAAAAAATTACACTTACTTTCAGTGGCTATTAAGTAATGGTAATTTATCTCCTTCAGTTTGCTGCCCATAAGGAAATGAACTGTTCTTTGTTGTTTTGAAGCCTCCTTGCTTCTAGCTGCCCGCTGCATTGTGTTGTGCTGTGGTGTTTGCTGAGCACATGGAGGAAAAAGCTTTTGTGTCACTACAGGAAGAAACCCTTTTCTGTTGCTTTGGGTCAGTGAGTACAACTGGAGAGTGTACACACACACACACACACAGGAACATGGAACAGACAATTCAGAGAAATGAAGAAAGAGATGGAAAACATTAGGAGTAAATGACACGGAAGCGACAGTGTTAGGAAGCATGGAATGGAGCAGGAAGGAGCCTACAAAACAAAAATAAACTTTTTCATAGGCGCTACCAGCTCACAAACACATTTGTATTGCTATATTTGGGAGGTCTTAGCACTTACTGAAATAATGTTAAATAATGCTAACATTTTAATTTTAACCTTAATAACTTTAACCTTAATTTTAACTCTTAACACACACACACAGGGTTGTGGATATATTAGACATAATCAAAAAAGGCGCCTGAATAAATAAATTCATTCATGTATTACATTTAAATTACAGTTAAATCAACACAGACAGACAGACAGACAGACACAGACACACCCAAACACACATATAGACAGAGCTATAGCTTTATTAGACATATTTAAATTACAGTTAAATCAGCACACTGACACAGTATATTGCAAAAAACATGAATAAAACACTGAAGCGATTACATTTGAATTACATAAAAATTAAGAGATATGTCAGATAACAATTAATCAAACTCAAATAATTATCATCTCCAATGGTGGCAGTGTGGTGGTGCAGGCTGCCTCTGTGGAGTCTGCATGTTCTCCTCATGTCTGTGAGACTTTTCTCCCACATTAGGTCATTTTGCTTTTCTGAACAGTCCCAGAGTAAGTGTGTTACCATCAACAATGCACACAACAGGCCTGAGACCGTTTGAACGGGACATTAATGGAACTGGAAGACAGTTGTCTTGTTCAGCATGTCCCATATTCATTTACAGTATGTAAACAGATGCATACATGTACGGACTCAACCTGGAGAAGTGCTGGAACCATGATGTACCGTATGAAAAGGACAAGACCGAAAGACGAGTCTGATACTCTGAGTAATGTTCTGCTGAGAAACATTGGGTCTCAGCGATCGCATGAACTCCATTTCCACAAATGTCACCAACCTAAACATTGTTGCAGACCAGGTACACCCCTGCTTGCCAGGCGGCACTGATCTCTTTCAGCAGGACAATGCAACAAGCTATACCGCACACATTGTTCAGGCCTGGTCTCAAGAAAATGACAAAAAATTGCCTCCAGCTTTCTCTCAGTCTGATTGAGCTTCACTAGAACATGCTGGAAAAACAAATACAATCTGAACTTTTACGGCTAACGGGAGTGGCTGCTAAAGTGTTGGTTCCAGACCACAGGGTACAAACAGAGATTTTGTAGAGTCCATGCCCCAAGAGGTCAAAGCTGTTTTGAGGACCCATTAAGTGTTAACAGTATATTAGGCAGGTGGTGCTAATGTTTTGGCTCATCAAGGCATATGTACATACTCATTAGCCACTTTTTTAGTAACAACTCAAATATCCTGTCAATTAAAGGTAGCACCAATGCGGAAAATCAGATTTAGACAGATAAAGAGAGCATCTGTTAGTATTTACGTTAAACATGATGATAGGTAAAATGTGACGTCAATGTTTGTTTATTTGGCTTCTGTAACGTCGCTATCGGCATCAGTTAACCTTACACGCATGTTTTTGGACTGTGGGAGAAAACCGGAGTACCCGGCGTAAACCCACACAGACACGGGAAGAACACGCAGACTCCACATAGTAAGTAAGTAAGATTTATTTACGTAGCACTTATCTCAGACAGCGGTCACAAAGTGCTTCACAACCAACATCAAAGCAAGAAATAAAATGTACAATTTTAATATTTAAAAACATACAGAACAAAACAACACTGCTATCTAAATGCCTGTTTAAAAAGGTAAGTCTTTAGGTGTTTTTTTAAAGAACCCTACAGAATCAGCAGATCTTAGTGACAGAGGCAAAGTGTTCCATAGTTTAGGAGCAAAAACCAGAAATGCACGATCACCGCGAGTCTTTCAGCGGGATCGTGAAACAAAGAGAAGGTTTAAACTACAAGAACTAGACCTAAGGAGTCTCACTGAGGAATGAGGTTGCAGTAATTCTGCCACATAGTACGGAGCCTGGCAGTGTATATTTAAGTGTAAGGATTTTAAACTTAATTTTTAAAAAAGAATGGACCCAGGTCGCTTCAACGTGGGATTGAACATGGGACCTTCTTGCTGTGAGGCAGCGCTGCTACCCCCCAAGCCACCGTGCTGCCCATGTGATGTCAATGTCTTTGACAAAAGCATGATTATTGGTGACAAAGTGGGGTGTTCAAATCTGCTTGTCTGGAACTCAAACACACACACACACACACACACATGCACAAAAGGCTGATGGTTTTCAATTGACATATTACTGCAGCTAAAAATTCCCCCCAACCTAATTGTAAGCCCAATACCCTTAATGAAATCTTATGTTTATTTGGAATTTTAAAAGAAAGATTCAACGTTTGTTGAAATGTTCTGTTGAAAAAACTGTTTTACTTGAGGGGAACAGCAAAACATCCCCAAAAAGTAACAAAAAAAAAAGTCAGACGAGGGGACATTTGGTCTTATATAAACTTGACACCCTTCATCCAGGTCCCGTGTATGTTCACAGAGAACTCAATGCAAACACAAATCTGCCTGTGACTGTTTGCAAATGGCGTCTTACAGCTTTGCCTGTAAGACAACGATGCAGTCTTTAAAACTGTCAACTTTATTTGGAATTAAAACACTCGTCGTGAATAATAGTTACTTTCTGGAGTGGACCATAAAATGCTCCCACACTAGAGGATTTTGTTCTTGAATCTACTATCGCACTTTTGTTAACTCTCCAGTGAGCGGAATTATAAAAGTCCTAGTTAGTTCATTTAACACGTGTGATGACGTCACCAATTCATCTACTATTAAATTTGTTTCCTACTAATTTCCATAAAATTACATTGCACTCCTAGTCACAATAAAAGCATATTTTTCCACATTCAACTGGCTAAGACATATGTGTCAGTCAAACTAAACAGCCCAGGAAAATGCACTTAATTCCATGTTGTAACACTAAAACATGGAAAAGTTAGGGATGTAATTATGCATAACCCTGTAATATGCTGACACTGGATTTTCAATGTGTCTTACATCCCATACGTAAACAGCAGCAATCTCACATGCAAGTCAAAAACAGTAACCGAAACTCAAACACACACACACAGTTACACATACACTTAACCAAATAGTCCACACAGACAGTCACACAAAGTAAGCATGTTTATCTAAGCAATGATAATCAAGGTACACAGACCTAGACAAATACACACACACACACACACACACACACACACACACACAGTCTTGGTAAACATATATTTTTGGGACTTTCCATTGCATTTCCATAACACTCTAACCTTAACCTCAGGAAATTACTGTAGTCTGGGTTTTCAAATACAAGAACAACTAGAATTAAAAAATGTTTATGATATATAATGTTGATCCCCAAACCCCTCATCAGACACACAGCAGTAAAAGCACTACACGCAAATATAATTTCTTTTTTTTTTTTTACCATGTATGGTGATCACCAATGCAGCATGTGATATAAAGTAACAATTATTTTGTGCTGTCATCGCTGGATCACTGGATATTTTCACAAAGCAGACATCTGCCTACAGAACTCTCTCTCTCTCTCTCTCTCTCTCTCTCACACACACACACACTCTACGGCTAATACATACACACATTCTCCTCTATATTTCCACTGTTCTCATGCTAGTCCACATTTCACAGAGATTCTTCATGTTTATTGTTTTCACAGCTGGGAAATCTCCAATCAGATCACTCACTCTACAATAATACTCCACACCTACTAATCAAAAGCACAATTTAATCGGACAACATCCATACATTTAATTGTCATTCAATTGTTGACTGTTACATAGTTCAGGGTGCATACTTGCTTTTTAGAGAGTTTTTCATTGCCATAGTTGGTCTTGGCATGTAGATCCACTTTGAGACAATGATCTGTTGTTGGTCAAGACCGCCCATGATGAGCTGGACATTTTCCAAACACAGTATGCACAGTTATACAAGTAACAGTCGAATGTCAGGAAGTTTATTGCTATTAGTAAGCGCATTTTCACGAGAAAACTGCAAACGATAGATCAAATCATCAGAGATACCACAGAACACATATACAAATATCTACTATTTGCATCCGTAATGTCACTGCATATTGCTTTTTGCACAAAATAAGAACGATAACTACTCATCTGAATCAAAAATCATCAAACAGTCATCAGTAGATCCACCTTCACTGCAAAATAGGTAAAGGAAATGCACTAAATCAGGACTTTTTATGTTCTAGGTTTTTTATTCAGGCGCGGACACACACACGCGCAAGCATGGACACAGACACACACTCGGTGCTGAGAGTGAATTCATTATCTGCAAGCCTTCACTGTTTTTTTCCACCAACCTCTATTTTATCCTTTCTCACTCTGTCCTAAATTCTCACACACTCCGTGTTACATTTCATTACATTTCGCAGCATTTAGCAGACGCCCTTATCCAGAGCGACTTACAATTAATACAGTCTTACAATCAGAGCAATGGTGGGTTAAGGGTCTTGCTCAAGGACCCAACTGTGGCAGCTTGGCAGAGATGGGATTTGAACCCTGGACCCTCTAGTCCAGAGTCAGGTACCTTAACCGCTAGGTGTTGTTCATGTGTATGTATATGTACTGTGATCAAGTTTAGATTTTATTATCAGGACCAAATGTACCTAAATAAAATAACAGGATAAAAATACATGGCATTTTACCTTGTTTGGACATGTTGCTAGTCATTACAAGGAACATAGATTTTAAGGTCTAGATGTTGCATTAAATAGTCCTTACAATGATAAAAGGACAAATGTGTGCATGTGTATATCAACCTTAAAATAGCTTCATGACATGCCACATGGCAACATCTATTTAACTCCTATTAGCTTTCATAACTTTGAATGTATACACGGCTCACAAAATGTAGGGGATATTAGTGATTAAAAAACATTTGATTCCATTTTATTAAACAAGATCATCAGAAAAGCAAATGAAAAGTCAAAGAAAGTTGTTCGATTACGCAAATGAGATGCAAACTCAATGATGGTGATTGAGAAGCAAGTGAGATATTCATGGGGGAAGAACAGAAACATGTTAAACTGGACGAGAGTGCCCCCACATTGACTGTTCAGTAGGGTGTACGGTCACCCAAGGCTGCCAAAACACCCTGACAGTGATGGGGCATGGACAGGATCAGATTGTCCAGCAGCTCTTGTGAGATCCTCTTCATATTCATTTTAAAATATCCCCTTATTTTGGGGGTACCTGCCTAACATCTTACACGTCCCTAAGGCCATGGAAGATGCTTTGTGGAATCTGGCACCAAAACGTTAGCGTCAGATCCTTCAAGTCCATGGAAGTTGTGAGGTGGGGCCCCTATGGATCAGAACTGTATGGGGATACACTTGCAAAAATGTTTGGGTAGGCTTGGCAGTGGTTTTAATGCTACGGCCAACTGGTGTAGATAAACACAACTAGGCTTTTTCACTGACTAACATAGCTAGCTGCTTCCACTTAGAGGATGTTTGGGGACCCCAAGGATATTTCCAGCACAAATACACATGCACACAAACACAAAGGCACAGCTTTGGTGTGGTGGAGTCGATTGTGAGCATGCAGTGGAAAACGGAAATATCCACGAGACGGACAGCCCCTGATCACACCACTCACTGACAGATACATCCTTCTGTGTGTAATCTGATAATAGTGTTTACAACAGACACAATTACACACGCACGCACACGCACACACACACATACAAAGACAGGAAACAAATAGCGACAAACACTTGTGCTTGGTCAAGCTATTTCAGATATCAGTTTTGCTCACCTTACCCTACTATTACTATTACTGTTACAAACAATGAGACCTTTTTAACATTTCCCAATAACACTGGCCCATCCAAATCCCAATGCTCTGTTCTCTATCCTTCTCAAATCAGTGTAAATGAAGAACAATTAACCGAGATCTTCCAGTGTCTCGCAGGTAATATCCAGAAGTCAAGCCTGCCTTTCACACACAGATTGGCTCAGATCGAGTCTTCTCTTGTTATATAAGAAAAATCGAAAGCCTCCATTACTTTGTGTCCTCATTCAAAGCTAGGGTTGAGTACTAAATATCGATTCCCAAATGGCACCAGCTATGGTTTCTCGGTATTACTTGCAATACTCTGATATTTTTTAACATTATTTTACGATCATTAGGATTTCATCGTAAACTTTGCGTCAAATAAGGAAAAAATAGTTTTAGGACTTTTAGGAACACGTGAAAAGTGAATAAACCTACAACCCCATTTTACCACATCCTTCCTGTACAGAGTGTACACATGCCACTGAGGTTTAAAGTATGTCTTTACTTCACCAAAGCAAACAACCACAGTTTCCAGTGCAATAAATGCCTTAAGGTAGTAACTGCCAAGCCCTACAACACGCATCTCATGAATGTCTGATGAAACACGGAGTTATTCTGTCAAAGTAACTGCCACGTTTTAAACAACAGCACTGCTCTGTCTCCGTGACTTAAGCGAATGTTTTTTAGCGATAACATTTCAGCGCCATTACGTTAACAGTGTAGAGGATGTTTTTCCTACTGTGAAAGGGAAATGTTACTAATATGGCGTCCGTAAGTGTGGAAAACGGATTTGAATTCAGCTAGCTTTAAATCTAGCATGTTTTATGTATAGCTAGCTGGCTATAATTCAGCTTATGCAATTATACTGTACTAATTCATTATCTGTGGATTTCATATGTGACTTAGTAACTATGCTTTATTTTAGTGTTAGTGAAAAAGGAGAAGATGATCACAGAACATTACGGTGTTTCCACATCGAATTGGAACCCGTCTTTTGATTGCTTCAGTAAAATCCAAATAAGGTGGTGAGCTTTCGTAGCAGGAACATGAACTGAGACTAGATTGTGTAAGTAAGTAAAATGTGTTAAATAATATATTTTCTGTCACTTTTTAAACAAATAGAAGGTGTCGGTGGAACGGTTAAAGTGCTGTCACTTTTGGGTCCTTAAGCAGGGCCCTTAATTGCTTGAACTGTAAGACTGTATGAGTTGTGAGTCGCTCTGGATAAGGGCATCTGCTACATCACGTAAATGTAAACGGAGAAAGGGATAGGTGCTGCTCAGCGATTAGCAACTGAAGGGATTGGATTTAAGACTTTATTGGATTTGAAAACTTCTTAAACACTACCTAACCCTGCTAAAAAAAGCTTACCAACAGAGATATCTTGCATTCTACGTACACTACATAATCAAAAATTACATAAAACCCAAAAACCCTTCTGAGCAGTCTTTCTAATAGATTTACAATAATGATGGTGAAGTTAGGTACCTCAGTTAGGCAATAATCCCTGACTTACAGTTGCCATTCAAATTCATTCAAGCTACCCAGGAGACTGTAGTGTGAGATTTCATAGTAAAACCGTACATTTCCTGACAGTCTTAATATGAACGTTCACTGTTCAAAATTTCTGCTACGAATGTTCATGGTTATTTATCAACTTACTACTCTGTCTACTGCCAAGTTTCATAGTAAGTGTCATAGTAAAAGTCATAGTGTAAACTTGGACTATGAACTGACCATAAATTATTTCCCATTTCCCATCCATACTATGGATTTTAATAATAATTTGGCCACTGCATAGTTCCACTGTCAAATTATACAACCCAAAATACAACTAATTTTAGTCATACTGTTTGTCTATGTAAACGCTATGTCTGTATTCTTTATATAAGAATCTGCAGTGATTGTGGTTACAAAAACAGACCAGAAGGTCTAGGGTTCAAATCCCACCTCTGTCAGGCTGCCACTGTTATGTCCTTGAGCCTTAACCCACAATGGCTTGCACTGTAAGATTGTATCAGTTGTAAGTCGTATAATCTGTGAGCCTAATGGTGAAAGTACTGGACTATTGTCCAAGGTTCAGATCCCACTTCTGCCAAGCTGCTGTTGGATTTCTGAACAAGATCCTTAACCCACAGTTGTCTGGACCGTAAGCCTGCCTTAAATGTAAGTCGCTCTGGCTGAGGATGTCTAGTGTAAGAACTGCTATAAATAAATAAACCTGCACTCCTTACTTTCCTCTCTTGTAATTAACCAAAACCTAAACCTACAGAAGCACACTATGGGTCAGCAAAGGGCATTTTGTTCTTTTTAATTATAAACTTACACTTACAGCAAGATCCTGGGCAAGAACCTGAACAGAGGAGCACATGCTTAGGCCACATGCGTTAATGCACGTGAAGAACCCAATCAAATTGAACAAGGGTTTGCCTGAAAGTGGACCAAGGCCACATTTTTGCCAGCATCTGAATGCTGTTGCTTCTTTGTCTCTTGCAAACCACATCATGAGGCTGATGCACCCAGATTCAGTTCGTCATCTAATTTTTGCATATGCAAGAGTTTTGCTGAAATTTAACACTGGATAATTTGGTTTGCACCATGTGTGTATTAAGTGCCTGGAGAATAAACTCACTGACCCATTACAGCATGCACAGAAAAAAAACATACACACACACACACACACAAAGCATTCTGTTTCCACATATGGGCTCATCAGTGAGCCGTTTTTCTCACACACTGTGATGCCAGCTGGTGTCTGTGCAGTTATCATCATCGTCATCATCCAAACACACACACACACCTAGAGACATCACACAAACTCACACCAAGAAAGTGTGAATTTTATACATATACACGCTTATAGAATGCTAATGGAACTTTATTAACCCCTGCCAATGTCCCTTGGCAAAGGGCAAGGCCTTTAAATTTCTGGTTAATATCTCCATTTCACTTGGCTGGAGTTCTTAGTTCTGCGTTCAAGGTACTAAGTTCAGTCCAGTTCTGCCTGTGTATCATGGGTTCGCACTACAGGCACTGACTCATGTTTAGACATAAGAGTACATAATGCAGCCAGTGCACAGGGATTGGTGCAGGCTTCACCCGTTAACCAAGTGATTGTTGAAGTCAACCGTCATGTTCAAATACACTGATATGTACCAGAAGTGCGACAAAGAAACCCACAGACTAATGGACCGACAGTGTCTGACAAGTCAACACGATTCATCAAAGTGATATTCCTGCACCTCTTGTAGTGTCACACATAGTTCCCAAGGGGGACATTCCCCCCCCCCCCAAAAAAAAGTTCCTGGAACAAATCTCAGGAGAGCTCAGGAAATGTGAGTAGTTCCTCCCAAATAAGCCCCTATAACTGACTGGTACAAAAGCGACTTGTGTCTGTTTTCTCCACACCAGGAAATTTCTCTACCCTTGTTGTTACCGTTTTGGGCGAGTACAGTGTGAGCCTGATCGGGGTGCCCCAGCATGACAATAGCTTTCAGAATTCAAACAAAACTATAGCAGTGATTACAGACACTGTGTGTTTAATGCAATGTATTCATTTCACTAGGCACTAGGCACATATTCTCATGTACCAGGCATGTTATTAAGCTTTACAGTTCCACTGGAACTGAAGCTGCTGATGCACAGTAATGAGCAAATAAGGTAGCGCCCAAACGTTCAACAACTCTGTTCCCTATGGATTAACACCGTGCTACCTGGTATGTAGAATAAACTACTACGAGAGTATGCACCAGGCTTTCACACACTCACTCATTTAAACATATGGATCAGTAAGAACTTCCACTTTGAACAAAAACTGTGCATGATGCAGTCAACTGTCATTAATCTTCCAAGCAATAAAATATGTGTCAATACATGCGTGAGAGAGAGCATGGGAGCATGCAAAAGAGTGATAAGAACTGGATATTAGGGCATGCAACAAAACTGTTGATGGGGCTGGGTGAGAAAGCGAGAGAGATTCCCTCATATTATGCAGGTGAATAGCTACAGGGCTTGACTATCCTATATCCAAACAAAGAATGTGTGTATTTACTTGGCAGAGTGTAATTTCTTACCAAATAGAGCAGGCGTGTGCACTTGTAAGTAAGTGGGAGTGTCCTTAGGGAATTCTCCTGGTGGTATTTGCTCAGGTGAACTGCAGTATTATAAGATTTCTATTTTATGTAAGGTGATAAATCATGTGAGACTCTGCTTTGCAATAAAGGGCTGTAATTACACCTGTGTGTGTGTGTGTGTGTGTGTGTGTGTGTGTGTGTAGACTGAGATTTTCACAGGATTCATCATCTATCATGTAGAAGTGTAAGATATACCACAGTGAAGTGACATTTTCCCACTGTATGGATATTGTCACACTGTGTACACGGCACGTCAGCGTCATATGTACTGTATACAGTATGAGACAGAACACGAACAATCACAAATTGACGAGTAAAAACTTCAATTTTCTTATAGCATGCCAAAGGTTGGGACATACAGCCTTTGAGCAAAAGTGCAAAAAGGCCACCAATAGACTTGTTGTTGTAGCAATGGTATAATGACCATATTGACTATTATGTTGACTATTAAACCCAAATATTTCAACCTTGAATTTCTCAGTCTATAATAGTCTTCCCTACAGACCTTCATTCCACTGAGCCTTCGCAAACCTTGGCTGCTGCCCTTCCAAAAAAAACCCTAATCAAGCTTCTTCAGTTTGTGTAGGGGTCAACTTGGCATCCTGATGAAGATGCCAGATGCTAATGTTGCTCAATTGTAAGGGGAAGTCACAATAAGTACTTGCCACTGCAGCCTAGGGTAGCTGCTGTATGTTTTTAAAAAGGGACTGAAAAATAATTATGTATGGTTGTTTATTGCAGTACTAAAAAACTTTATACAGCTGGGACTCAAACACAGGGCCCTGGAATGAGTGGTTACTGTATTGCCACTGCACCATCTGAGCACCACACTCATTTTTGCAAAGTTGGAGAATTGGGTAATGATACATCTTTCATGGATTAATGAGAAAACTTTAATACCTTGCTAGTTTCTGTCTTCTATGAAAGAATTATGATTTTTTCAGCCCAGCCCAGATTAATTGAACATTTTCCCCCGATTATCGATTGAAACACGTGTGATTTGTTAAAACTTGGTTTGGCTTTTTTGTTGTCGTTTTTTCTTGAGCCCTTTTCATATTGTGTAGCATTTGTACACACAATGGGAAATGTTTTAAGAAAATATTTATTATATATATATTTTTTTAAAAGTGTTAACGGAATTTTAGAAAGACTACATGGAAACTGATAAGGGCAAGACTACATTGTTTAATGTAAACTGCATGTCAGTTTCGAATAATTGATTCGAATAATAGATTAGGTTCTAGTGGAGCTGCAATACAGGTTTACTTAGCCAAGGTGAATTAATTTGCCTGATTTTTCCCAAATATATTTTAGGATTAACAATCAAACTGACTGAAACAGCATTATGGATGAAAGGGTAACTAGGATGTGTTGCAGCATAAGAAACAGAGACTTGGAGAACAATATATATACACACACACACACACACACACACACACACACACACACACACACACACACACACAAATACACTCTCTCATAACAACGCATGTGTATTCATGTGTGTGGGTCTGTAAATCTACTATATGGTGCATTCCAGGTGCATGAGATACAAACACACACACACACACACACACTGGTGTAGCAGTGTAATACGTTATCTTACAATCACAGAGACCCGAGTTGAACCCTTTTGAGGAAGGGAAGGGAAGGGGAAGGGGAAGGGCATCCCCCTGTGTGCTGGTCAAAGGATTGATAAAGATAGGATACAGAGAGTGTGGTCCATTCCCCCAAGCTGGTGCATTCAGTTGGCAGGCTTCCAATAGAAAAATTGATCGGCATCTACACGGCACGAAGGTACATGCTGGCCTACATCCATAAGTGTTGTTTACTGTGCATAGTGTGAAGGACGTATCGGTGGGTGATATGATGATTTTTAGATTGTGTGTGGTAAAAAAAGACGTCATAATAAACAATATTATTAGTAGATAATAAAAGTAAAAAATAAAATAGAATATGGCATCCCATGGTGTTTACCAACCATATGCTACTAATACTAGCAGTAATTCAGCTTGTTTTATAACAGACAAATGATTAAACCAATAAGAGCAAAAGTGGGTGAGCCATTAGAATTCATTTATTTTTTTGAACATACCAGCATTTTGAACACATGAAAGAGTTTGTAAGTGTAAAACAAATAATCAGTTTTAGGACTGATTTGGATATTGCACAGCAGACGCTACTCAATTAACAGCTGATTGTAAAAAATGCAAATACAGGATTGGCAATTACGGTGGATACATAACCAACTTGTTTCACCGCCTCAAAAGGAAGCACCCCAAAAAGATAGCACAGGAGCTTCACATGGAAAAGCGAAGAACAACAGTGAATCAAACAAAGTAACAGTAAGTCATTAATGCTATTAATATAGTCACATATTTTTATAAAAACTAGGGTTATTAAGTTATTTTATATGTAGCCAGTCCTCATTAGTTCTTAACAAGAAGCAAATATTTTTAGAGCACTGCAGTTCCCCAGACGTATACAGAATGCAGAGGGGCGAATTAATCCAAAATGAATAACCCCTGTAGTGATGTATATTATTAGTATATTACTGTTTGAAGATACATACTACATGGTGGAAGTTACATCTTGAAATTATTTGTCAAATAACATATTACTAGTCTGAGCAATTTCTGCTTTTTCTGTCCTCCGCCAAGTTTTAACCCACTGTTCCTGGTCAGGTTGGCAAGAGCTCATGATGTTAGTAAATGAATCATTTTAAACATGTTTTTTTTTTAATAAATCTTATTTGGCTTCAATTCCATAAGACGGGTTGCCGGCATAGTAGTCACTAACTGAGAAATGATATTTTATTGATGTCGTAATCGTTTGAAACAGAGCAGCATTACAAAAGGTAGACAATAGCCAGAAAATGAAAACTGAATATTGGCTAATGCCTGGTCAAGAGAGCTTTACAGGTATTAAAAACAACACACAAATCCATAATGTACACTGTCATACTACAGACAGTTGCATTCATCTAAAGAAAGTTAGAGTGAATTCGCTATGAATTGACCAAGTTATGAAAATAATCTGGTGATGACTCGAGACTGTAGCACTCTGCCCTAATTACAGCTGAAATTACATCGATCTGTCTCGTGCGGTTTATTACATTTTCCCTGTAATATCAAATGTTGTGGCAAGCTGATTTGTATACGTAGAACACTGGTGTTGATATACCACATTATTCCTCCACAAACCACAGTATACCTGCTAAAAGACCATGAGAAACATGCATGAATGAATATCTTATGTGCTATTTTATGTAGGTGCTGAGGTGGTGTAGGGACAATCTGCTATTTCATCATGATTCGTCTAATGGCCACTTCCCTCGGCTATGACCCATAGCTGCAGCACATTATGGACTTTTGGGTTCAGTCGTTAATGTCTCTCCTGTCTCTGTCGTGTATTTCTCATCAACATTATGCAATACGACAGAAGAACTTTGTTTGACATTGCTAACCGATCAAACGTCTTTGTAACTGTGCCAGCAATGCCTTTCTGTTACAGACAGGGTTAAACCAACGTCTTTGAACAGAGCTTTTGATTAACAATGCAAATATTATTTACTGTAAGTAGTTACTGTAACTTACTGTTTTAATGATCTATAACAGAGATCCATCACGCTAAACATTATTGCACCAAAAAAGACCAGACCAGACGCTAGTCTTTCTGTCCCATATTTGTATGGACACCAAATGCGACTGAAACAACCTGGTAGTTTGGGTCAGTATCACTAAAATGCTGTGCGTACAATGCTCACGGTCCTGAAAGGGTTAAGCCAGTAAGAGCCTAGAGTGGGGTGAGCCCTTAGAATTCATTTATTTGGCAACACAGTAGCATGTTTGATGACATGAAAGAGAAACTACATAAAAACAGCTGATTAACACCAGAAATGTTATCCATCATACAGACTTCCTCCAGGTAGACACTCTCTTGAAACGACCTCCACATACAGACCTATATAGATTTCTCTGTAAGTGGACATCCTTCTTATAGCCATCCTTGAGAGAGACACTCTCTGGGTAACCACACCTCCTTTACACTTTCTCTAGACAGAGCCTCAAAATACAGCCCATTTTCAGACAGACTTCTTTGTAACAACCATATATCAGACAACCTACATATAGACACACTTCAGATAGGTATGTTCTAGAGAGACACTCTTCAATTAGACCATCTCCAGATACAGCTTCCAAATAAAGACCTTCTCAAGGAAGACACAAATGGATGTCCATAATATAGACATCCTTCAGAGAGACACTCTCTTGATCGACACTCTTTCTTTACCCCTTCTCCAGACGGAGCCAAAACATACAGATCATCTCCAGACAGACTTCATATAGACACACTTCAGATAGGTACTCCCCAGAGGTCTCTTCATTAGACCGCATCCAAACAGAGCTTCCAATTATAGACGTTCTCCAGAGTGACACCTCTCTTCAAATAGACGTCCATCACATAGACACTCTCTGGATAGCCACTCTTTACATCGAGCCTCCAAATATAGACCTTCTCAAGATAGTCTTCTTTGTAAACTGACAATTCATTGACTTTATATCGACACCCTTCATTTAGACCCTTTCCAAAAAGAGCCTCCAAATAAAGTCCTTCTCCTAATGGGTGTACCTATTCTGCAGATTCTCCTATTCTATTTCATACTGACAACCCTTAGAGTGGCACTCAGACAGATACTTATAGGCTAAATCCGCAGCAGATTAGCATGCTACACACAGGCCCCGTTTCCAGACAGAAACAAAGAAAAAACAGACAGAGGTACACCAGATAGACACTCCCCAGTCAGGCTTACTGTAGATATACTATATACATGTGCTCACGCCAGTCAAGACTCACTCCAGTTTGGCCCACTCTAAATGGACAAGCTTCAGACAGGCCCACTTCAGACAGACACCCTTTATATTGTCACTATTCAGACAGACACAGTAAGCCCTTCTGTTTGAGATCTCTGGTTAAACACATTTAGCTGGCAACTTGGCTGCAAATTAAGTGAGTAGAACTAGAAAGAGTCGAAGTATTAATATGTCACTACCTTCAATACGATTAGTGGTTAGGAGAAATAAATAAATTGTTCAGACGTTATCGTAAACTCAAAATCAGTAAATGATAGACTTATCCAGTATATTCTAATACTGATACCTGAACTCGGTCACTACAGAGTGTGTACTTCTAAAATCAGTGCTTTAAAAAAGAACGTAGAAAGAAACAGAAGGCTGTAACTAAAAGTGTAAAGCAAAACAAAAATTATACCACAGCACAGGGAAACTGCAGAAGATTTCACTCTTGCTAACTTCATTTAGAGAAATTAATTCAAAAAGTTTGCCTGTGATACTATCGCAACTGCAGTGCAAACAGGTTGTTTAGGAAGCTCAGTATTTCTGATGATCTGATTTGGATCAGTGCACTACTCTTCACCTTCAGAAACAAGTCAGTGCTTTACTGGTGAGTCAATCCAGGGTGAACAGAATTTCCTGAATTCCCTCTGATATACGACCCCTCCACACTCCCACACTCATAAATATGTCTTTATATGGATTTAACTTGGATGAACTGCGGCTAACCTCAGGAGAACATACACGAACACAATGAAGAGCAACGCTGCAGACCTTTGTCTCATAGGTCTGAATGAAACATTTATATTTATAATCAGGATCAATGGTG
Organism: Parotocinclus haroldoi; assembly: GCA_034779995.1. Classification (NCBI taxonomy): domain Eukaryota; kingdom Metazoa; phylum Chordata; class Actinopteri; order Siluriformes; family Loricariidae; genus Parotocinclus; species Parotocinclus haroldoi. The sequence continues at coordinate 11,215 of JAUZST010035670.1, read as the reverse complement.
AGAGAGATGAACTGCCATCTGTTTAAGAGGAATTAAATGAATATGACAGCAGTTATTAAATGAACAATGACATTTCATCACAACATGTACAACAATGCTTTTCTTTTAAGGCTTTCATTTTAAAGCACAGCTTTAAATGAGTAATTGAATATTTATATATTAACAATTATATATTAATATATTTTCAGTTGCTATGACGAATATAATGCAATTATAACTTACATTCATGCTATATAAAGGAATAGAAGGACAAACACTTTCATACAGTGCTCTGAATGTTTGTGTGTGTCAGCAGGGAGATGCTACTCTAATCTCCCTCTCTTTTGTCACCCACCGAGAGCAGGCAAGCGGTGTGATAGGCACAAGCACACACACACACACACACACACACACACACACAGACACACACACACGCTTTCTCCCACCAGATGCTGCAAAAAGACAGATTTCAGCTACACAGATGTGTTCACGTGTGTTCAGTTGTGTTGAACTGTCTCTCTCTCTCTCACACACACGCACACACACACACCTACCTAACAAACAGTCTGTCCATCCATCAAATCATCCATCTATCTACCTATTCAGATTTCTACCCATCAATCAACTGAATAGGCAACAATGTGAAGGTCAGGTGCTGCAGTTATGAACCCTCTGATAGACTTAACCTGCCTGAATTCTGGGATATTTGTATATATAGGCTATTGCACTAACAATAAAGTTTACACGGCTGTATAGTTTACCATATATCACTTGGTAAAACAGCAAAAAATGAGAAAAAAAAAATAAAGAAAGATTTTTCAGTATTGACTGAGGATTTGTTTCTGGAAGAGCTAAACAGGGCAGCTCAGATTCTTTTCCTCCACCACCCTTTCAGAACTGTCTCGACTCTCCTGCTGGGAGAAGGAAGAGTAGAAAAGTATTACACACACGCACACACACACACACACACACACACATAAGCACACAATCACACACGCACTTCTTTATCCGATTGTGGGGACTGTCTTTAACATAATATTACTGTAGCTAGCTAATGTCTCACCTACAATAACACAATACAAATATTTTGGAATTTCTGCAGTATTATGCAGTATTTTTAAGCATGCTTCCTTATGGGGGCCACCAAAAGGTCCCCTCAAGCCAAAAACGATCAGATCTTTCTACCCTTGTGGAAACGTATATAAACATAACTCACATCAAACCACACCCTGACCTAACCAAACCCAAACCCAAAAAACAACACTGTTTATTTCAGGTATGTGCACTGGATCTCAAATCTCGCTTCAGCCATAAATGTGTTTTCTTGAGCCTCAAACACTTGGCTGTGCTCCACTTTCACTTTCTATCCTTAAACAGCATTTGAGAAAACAATCTGGACATATTTGGTTTCGGTGTGCCTTTCTGACCTCTTTCCAACACACACGAACAACGACATCATACCAGACTGTATTATGTGACTGAAAGTAGTCCAAAATGTTGTGGCTTTAAAGGCCCATTGGTCTAAGTTTCCTAAAGAAAAATAAAGATGGAGCCATAAATGAGACGCATAATATAAGGAGGAGCTGCTATTTATCCTTAAAATATTTTTTTCATGATATATGTCAGTATTTTGACGATGAACGTTGCTGTTAAGGATTGAATGTTAATGAATATTAACATTCTACTGATAAATGGTGCCTTTTTCATGGAAATTGTTGTTGTTTAATGGTGAATGTTTGCTTTTTGATGTAGGTAGCTTTTGGTATTTTGATAGACAATGTTTGCGCTTAATAGAAAGATGGCATGGGATTAAGTTAGTTATATTATTGGAAGTTTCCTGAGATATTGTAATGGAACATGAACTGTAAAAGCAAGAATCAAAGAGGGAGAACAAAATAAAATGCATTACTTGCTTATAGTGATGCATCAGTTTCTAATAGTCCTCTTTGAAATGAATCTCTCTCCAGTACATTGAACGCGTTGTGTGCTGGTGTGTGTTTATGCTGACTGTTGTTGATGTGTTTCAGTATCATGTGCTAAGAGTTAGTGGGAGATTCCACTGCTACAACAGGCTCACACTGCAATCTTTCATAAAATATTGTAAAAAAAAAAAAAAGATGCCAATTACGCGCCAATACCAAAGTCAGCAGTGCGTCCACAAATATTAAAAATAAAAATGGCAATTTTGGAGTTGTGGCTAAGCTGGTTTGACCCTACGGTGTTAAAATGTTCTTTAAACACCTTTATTTGATATATTTATTGCATATTGTGGTTGAAGTTAAATGAGTCAGAAAACTCTTCAGTAAACAAAGAAACAAGCGGTGAAGACGGAAGGAAAGGCAAAACATGGCGAGCACAAAGACAGACGGTGACAGAGAGATTGAAAGAGAGAGAGAGCCAGAAAATGAAGAAGCCTGATGATAATTCAGTCTGTCACTTTTCCCAATTCTCCTCAATGCACCCTTAGTTCCTGACTCTTAATTGGCTCATAAGTGAGTCTTGATGAGCATCTGACCAATCACAGAGCACCACATTGTGTGACAGATGGTGACAGTGAGTGATTCTGGATGGTAAACGAGTCGGAGATTGGGCATCCCCCAGTACCTTATGTTGCTCAGTCTGCGGTAAACGGTGCATGCAAACTTGTTTTTGACTAACTGTTTATATCTATTATATAAAATCTATGTTGTACCTTTTGGGTTAGTAATAAAGAAAATCGGTATACAATGCAGAATGTTGGTGCTTAATGAATATCTTGGTGTTTATAAGCGAACTTAAAATCAAAATAATGATCATTAATATTGATGTTTCATTTCAAACAGAATAGCGAACAAATAAAATTAGTGTTTTGGCAAGTGTTGGCATTTGTATTATGATGAAGAACACTGTAAATACTGGTGTTAATGCTAAATAGTGGCATGTTCATGTAGAACGATGGCATTCAATAGAGAATAATGGTGAGAACTAACAATGAGTCAAACCCGGGTTTTTAGGGTTGTAATGGAACGTTGACGCTGTTGAGGACCAAGGGATATTTCCTGGCTGGGCATTCAGTCCCTCATATGTAAACAATCCTGCTTGCATGTGATGTCCAACACGAGTCATTGTTGTGGTGGGCTAGTATATTTGTCCACTGAGACACCCAAGTGCTCTGTGACATTGTATCGAAGTTAATTTCCCAGTATTTGCTTGGCTAAATAATTACCAAACTAATGAAGAATCTCAGCACGTTTCCACCCCATGCTTCCCATGCAGATTTATTCATTTAATCTCATGATTAGTTTCATCTTATACGATGATATGAAAAGCCCCCAATGAAAATAAACAGCCTCACAAAAAAATGTGCTGAAGTATTACAAAGCAGTCCACAATTTCAAAGAAGACCCACATGACACTAAAAATGCCTCTGGCACATACAGAAAGTGAAGTGAAAACCCCTCAGGAGTGCAGCAGGAGACTGAGAAACCATGCTATGCTTTTGGGAGCCACCCTGTAAAATTTACAGCTCTCTTAAGTGTTCTTCTTAGATGTAATCCAGCAGCTGCTCACCTTAAACAAACTGCCTGAGACATGAATTTCTGGAGTTGAGGAATCTTAAAAATAAACCGCGTGAGCCAAAGTTCCTCTGACAACCCATATTATCTACTGTTTCCTGTCAGTGTTTGTTGGTGCTAGACGTAGAATGTTTGCTTCATGTAACCATTGGCTGGTGTGAATATTGATGCTGTATGATGTATTGATGCTATATGATTTGTGTGTATCTAATGGAAAAGTTGGTGTTTGTTTTGGTCAGTGTTTGTTGTCCAGTAGAATAGAATGTGGGTGTGTGCCTTGTTTTAGTAAGACTTTGGCAGTTTTGGTGTATTCTCATAACGAATGTGAGTGTTTGCTTTGTATCAACGTTTGCTGGTATTTTAGAATGTTAGTGTTTGGTTCGTGTGAGTGTTTCTTGTTGTCTACTGGAAGATATTGGTTTCTGTTTCGTGTTGGTGTGTATTATCTAACAGAGTATGTTATGTATTGTTGGCATTGTGTCAGTATTTATTGGTGTTGGATGGTAAATGTTTGTGCTTTCTTTGTATCGTTGTACGCTGGAACATGAACAATGTTAGCGTTTGGTTTGTTAGTACAGTATTCGTTGGCATCTACTGGAAAATAATTTAGCTTGCTTTGTGCCGGTCTGTTGTGTCTAATGGAATAAATCGGTGCTTGTTTTTTGTCAGCGATTGCTGTTTAATTAGGAATGTTTGTGTTTGATTCTGTCAGTGGTTGGTGGTGTTGGATGCAGAACGTAGGTGTTTGTCCGGTGTCAGGGTATATTTGTGTTAGATCACAATTTGGGTTTTTTTGTAATCTGATATTCTACTGGGCAACTGGTTTTCTTTTTGTCATTGTCTAACAGAAAATGTGAGTGTTTGCATCTGTGCTAGTGTTTGCTTTGTGTCAGCATTTGTTGCTGTCTACTGAAAAAGGTTTGCATTTGTTTTGTGTTAGCGTGGTGTTGCCTACTGGAAAATAAGGATGTTCGTTGTTTGTCAGTGTTTGTCTAATGGAGAATGTTGGTGTGAATGTAGTGTAGATGTTAGTTTTGCCTTAGCATACACTTAGTGTTAGATGACAGTTTATGTTTGTGTTGTTGTTGTTTGTAACTGCTTTTCTATATTTCTCTGTCTACAATAACCCACTTTCTTTTAAACCACATGGCGTATCTCAATGTAGCATGTCAGTACTGGACCACAATAAACACTGAAAGCTGTGCGTGCATTTGGTGGCCATCTGATGAGGATTGTTAGAATTTGTTGAAATCGCACCACACTCTGTTCATAAGCCAAGGCTGAACCATGACGAAATGCACAATTCTGCCACTACCAAGATCCTAATAAGAATTTCAAGCCATGATAATTGTCAACAGCTTAGGGTTTCAACAACACCTCTGAAGTGTGTAATTCTAATTTACTTTCACATGTGGTACATCTTTGTAACATGTACGTGTCAGAACAATGCGGAAATCCAATAAAAAAAATCTTTATTTATTACAACACCACATTCCAAAGCCATGCTACAAACCGCATAAAATAGCATAAAACACCCATAGTTATGGGCTGTGTCCAGAATGGTCCCTGTATATTATTCCCTACATACTACTGTATATAGTGCCCTATAGAGCACAGCTTCTAGGAAACAAGACTGAAGAGGTTCTAAACGATTTTGGACACTTCTGTATGTGCTTTGCTCATTACTGTGTGAGTGCAGATTCTGAAATATAAACAAGACTTTGCCGTGTGGCTTGCATCTGATAAAATGAAAATTTGGTATTTTAAAAAAAATGCTACCTGCAAGGCTTTCTGTTAGAGAAGTCACAATCCAAATCTGTGATGCAGCAGTAAGACCCGATAGCAACACTGTCATTGAATTATTAAAGAGTAATTAATGCATTATGTTCTGCACCAGTTCCTTCATAATATCCCCCATTTACTGTACACCCCGATGCTTTCCTTGTTCTTTGTCAGATCTCATCTTTGTACCAGTGTTGACCATCTGTCCTTGTGCTTTTTTTTTGCTCATTCCTTCACTCTGTTCATTCTTTTTATTGTTCTTGGGTCCTTGTTGTGCATTTGTGTGAAGGCTTGTGTTTAGGTCTATGTCAGCTCCCCTTGTTTAGGTTCGTGTTTAGCTTCCATCATTAGTCTTACGTACTTACGCATGTACAATTGTGTTGCAGTTGGAGATTAGTGCATGTGTGCTAGTTTTAGTCCTGTACCTGTTTGGCATGTATATTCTCTTGTTTGTGTCACCATGCTGCACAATCTCAAGTAAATCTGTACACTTGCATTTAACGTCTGCCTTCGAGTTCCTTCCTGAGTGGCCGTGTGATATGAAGCTTATATTTCCTGCTTACATATTTATATATAGGTTGGGTCCCTTTTTAAGTCTTGGTCCTCAAAAGATTTCTTCCTCATCACATTTAGGGAGGTTTTCCTTTCCACTGTTACTCTAGGCCTGCCTAATTTCAGCAATAGCCCTAAGCAGTTCTAAATCTTTGAGATAATGTGCTGTCAAAGAAGTGCTATAGAAATAAATTTGACTTGACAATATTCATATTTATAATATAATATAATATATATAATATAATATAATATAATATATATCATTTGACAGTCCCAGAAAACAACATGACCACATAACACGCATGGCTCTGCCTTCTGCATAGTGAAAGTTTCATACCTTCTGGTAACAGCACATTCCAGAGCCATGCTACAATCCCTGTTTCAAACACACACACACACACACACAAACACACACCCACACACATGGATACAATGGCTGACTCTCAGTCCCAGCCCACAGCCACAGGGTTTCATAACAATCCCATTATTCAGAAATCCATGCCGAGCAGGAAGAGCCGGGTCATGTGCAGTGTGCTGTCAATCACAGGTAAAATATAAACACAGTATAAACCATAATAGTGTAGGTGCAGCTACCTGTGTGCTATCACTTTCACCTCAGAGCAAAGCAAAGACCAACTAAACACACACCTTCTAGCTTTGTAACTCGTTCAGTTTTCCAATAGTCTCCTCATGTAGTGAGAATTTTCAGTCATAAACATCTTATGTAAAATGAATAAACGCCACCCCGACACTGAGTGTGCAGTTTACTTGTTTGTCCTTTTCCCTTTTCCTGGAAGGAGCATGGCTTCATTTCCTACCCTGCAGTTTGTCGAGTGTTTGTGAGTCCAGACCTCAGGCTGGGTGAACCTGAATGCTCTATCAGGGTGTGCTGTTTTCCAGCAATTTCATGGATCAGTGCGGCTGAAGATAAATCTACAATCAGTAACGGTTCTGCAGACCAAAAAACAGGCATTTCAGTACCAATACCAATATATGTTGGAATTCACAGGTTCGGAAAAGGAATAAGGTCAGATTTCAGACATGTTGGTGTAACAGAATATGGTGTATGGTGTCACTGGTTTACTCCTGATGTACCAGTCCAATTCGGAATCGGAATTTTGTTATAAATATGTTATGTGGCAAAATAGGGGTACATCATGCCAAATTTAAAGGGTTTCTGCCTTAATCAGCCTTTATTGAGAAAGTGTCATACTACACTATTACTAAAAATGCTGGCATGGTCTCCCCAGATGTTTTAAAAAACAAGCAATTCTGTCCTCTAGTCCACCTCTGACATTCAAATACACCAATAGTAACCCAGAACAGGCGGGTCCTTTGAATTTATTTATTTGAGCACACAAAAGAAAAAATCAAACATCACTGATAAGGTTCTTTTGCAGTGCTGCCTCGCTGATTGCTGTTACAGGGCAATGGGTGAGTCGGCTTATAACCAGTGTCTAATTAACGACCTGACGATGAACACCTGAGCCTCCCTCTACTTAAGCAGGAGTTCTAGCAGTGTTCGTGGCCAGGTCGTTTCACTCCACCCTGCACCCGACCATTGGTGCGCACACGCTCAGGCGCGCCTTGACACGCTGTACATTTGCTCGCTTAGTTTGTTGGCCAGTTTGTAACGTCCTGGGGTTTTTAGTGCCGACGGACGGGTATGGGGGAAAACCATGAGGTATTTAGCCCTGAGGTATTTGAGGGACGCTTTTAGGGGTTTTCGTTCCGTTCTCAGGTGCGCTGTGGTCCTCGCCCTCTCTATCCTCGGCCACTATTTAGCCTCACTCCACACTTCTCCATTGGGCCTCGCTCTAGTCGGCTGCCCTCTCAGTTCGAAACACGCCCCGGCTAGAGGCGCCACCCGGCTCACACTCGCCCTCTGGTGCCTCGGCGTCTTCTCGAGCTAACGCTTGCCTTCTGGCGTTCCTGAGTCCCCAAATCGGAGACGTCCCAAATCGGCAACTCATCGTCCCACAGTCCTGTATGGACTCTGCTTCCTTCCCCGGCAGCTGATGGCCCCCAGGAGTCGCGGCTCGTGAAGCTCGCATCCTGGGTCCGCGGCCGGAGGGGTCGCCTCCGGATCCTGGCCGCCATATGCTGCTATTGGGTCACTATCGGTGCCGAACCCCATATCCAGCCATAATGGGCAGCCCCCTGATATTCATCACGATTTATTCACGCATTGCTCCCACCTGGGATGTGACACAGCGGCGCGCCTTTTCACCTTTTGTGAAAATATGTTAGATATGTTATATATGTTTCATATGTTAGTGTTTCGCTCCTTTTTTCCCCTTTTCAGTTTATTATTTCCCCATTATTATTATACGCCTTGGGACTCCTCCCACATACTTGGGTCCTACTACATACCGTAACAATCACCAGTAATATAAAACTAGTGTTTGCAAAGTATGCAACCTTTTTAAACAAACTGTATCAAAATACAGTTTCAAAAAGTTAAAATACCACCGTGTTGTAGGTGTCCATGAATAATATATTGATAATAGAATAAAAATCAAATATGGCTTGAAGTCTGGCTAGACCATAAATCACTTGTAGTGGCAAAAAATAGAAACAGTTCACTTGGATTCAATCATCTCTCTGCATTGTGTGTACATCAGAGGAATGTTAGAGTTACAGTTTAAATATTACATAAACGCATTTGCAAGTAAGTAGTGGCAATGTTTGTCTATTTAGAATTTTCTATTTACATTTATATCCTTGGCAGGAAAAATATCACAGCGTTACTGAGGTCTTTTAAAAACTCTTAGTTACCGTTAACGGATTACTAGTTGTTGAACTGGTGCGCAATGTTATATGTCATTTTGTTGAGCTTCCATTAGATATTTGTTTCCTTCATTTCTGTTATGCACAATCCAAAACCTTTTCCAATGACTAATTATTATTATTTTTATTATTATTATTTTATTATTAATTATTATTATAGCTATTATTATTAAGTGTTTTGAGACTTTTGCCCGAAACCCAAAAGTCTTGTCACTGCCAAAATCTAAAGTTATTTATGTAATAATAAAGAGTCAAGGTGATCCAAACATCTGTTTAAAGAAAGCAGATTCCAATTCAGCCCCTACTGTCCTTGTAATCTCATAAAAACTCCTCAAGAAAAGCAAGCACTGCTCAGAAAACATACTGGAATCCCAAAACACACACTCTGCTGCACTAAATCTTGGAAAACTCATCTTCAGTCCAAACCAGTCAAACTGTACAGTTTAGACTGTAGAAAGGTCTGCGTATGGTAGCTGTCTGAGAAACGTGTCTCTTGAGGGAAAGAGTAAAAGACCAAACAAACAGATGGAACTACAATAACACACACACATGGAAAAGGAAAGGAAGTGATCCAGTCCAGAGTCTGAGTCAGTGTTATCGTAGTGTTTATCCTTTGTTATTTTATTTTATTTTAAGATTAGATTCAGTTGGTTCTTGGGTTGGGTTTGTTAGTTAGTTAATTTCTAGAGACGTTTAACTCTCCTGACAGTTTTAATGTTTGTTTGTTTTTGTCCATAGAATGAGTGAACAGACACTGGAAATCTTTACATCTCTTGATGACTACAAATCAAATGAACTTATTTCATATGGTCCAGTGTGAAACAATGAAATCATATTTTGACTTCACAATGGATAGTATACAAAAGTGTAAAACAGGGTGCTTGACTATTTTTCTTCTTTTCTTTACACTTTCTTTAACAAATGACGCTCTGTTTAATTGTGCGTTAATAAGGATCTCACACATACACATGCAAATACACACCTTAAACTTTATTGTACATCACACTGTTAGGTCTTTATTTAAAATGTGCACTTGTTTCCGTTGCGATGACAACAGGGCGGAGAATACGACACAAATGTTGAAATAACAAATTCGTCACATGTCATTGTTTATTTTCACTGAGGTGAAGTGAGACTATGATAAGGCTGTCCTGAGAATCGATGACAATGTTCGTCACAAGGAGGGTAAAACGGGCAGCATTTTAGTGAGAGACTTAATGGACAGACAACGAGAGAAGCATGAGATGCTGAAGAGGGCGTTTATTCGTTGAAAAATGCCAGCAGCAGTTAACATGGATCATTCATCTTCCTGAGCTCATCTTTCAACTGCTGAACCGAATCCAGGTTAATAGCTTCTCACATGAACCGCATCCCACATGTCATTTCCTCATGCCATCAACATACCACAGTCTACTACATTCTACTGCTTACTGGGCTTCTCCTTTTCACACAAATAATCGTTTATCAGGTGGATTTTTTATCAAGCTTAAATAATATCTTGCTTGTTCACTGTTATAAGTAGATCTGCACAGAAATTTGCCATTCAAAAAGAGAAAAAGGCCTGAAATCCTGGGCCAGAAAAAGGTCACCGTCAGACCGAGTCAGAGAGCAGAGATGAAAGCAGGTATCAAACAAAAGGCTTGAACAAAGGTTTGCGACATGTATCATCTATGATAACATCTTAATTGTCGCTTTAAGAATTCATGTTTTCACTGCGTCACTTAGCCAGGTAATTTAGACCACATCTGAGTTCTACTACAAAGCACATGACTGAAGTTAAAAATGTGAACAAACTGTACCTGGAGATAAAACACAGACACCATCAGCCTCGCAGTCTCTTTCGTTTAATATAGTTTGGCTTTGAGAAGAAAATTGTGGATTAAAAGACAGCAATCTGCAAACTAAGACGGAAATCGGCAGCTCAGCAACGAATATTTCACATGGCAGGACACAAAGGAGTCGCCATTTACATCACGAGAGCATGAGAAAGATGGCTTCAAACAACTTTTGAATACTTTAGACAAAGTATCATTGTTGACAAACTCCCAGAAAAAAAATCAAAGCTGGGTTTTAATAACATATTCAGATCATTTAAATGGTAATTAAAGCGAGAAAGTACTTTAAAATGCTGTTTGTTTCCTTTGATCTCCTGTGCCAGTCAGTGCACATGCATTTTATTTCAGAGTAAAAATTGCAGAACCAATAGTTTCAAGAACTGTAATCTCTGTTCATGTGATCTATCAATAATTATTTTATGTAATGTCGTTCAAAGTAAAGTCTCGGATGCAAAAAACAAACAAACAAGTGAACACTCAGATTCACCCTAAGATTTTTATTTTGGGGCATCACTCATTACTAGGATGCAAATGTTTTCTGAATTGGGAATACAGTCGAATCCGGTTAATGGGACCACATCCGGACGTGATCGTTTTGGTCCTAATAACCGGCTGGTCCGATTAAACAAACATGCTGTTAAAGTTATAAATGTTTATTAAACCTTTATTGTGGGATTTACACGTATAGCGAACGTACAAACAAGAACTACTGTTGCTTACAAA
>JAUZST010035659.1:2500-28012 GCA_034779995.1 Parotocinclus haroldoi | reverse complement strand
TGTGTGTGTGTGTGTTTATATGTGTGTGTGTGTGTGTGTGTGTGTGTGTGTGTGTGTGTGTGTGTGTGTGTGTGTGTATATATATATGTATATGTGTGTGTGTGTGTATATATATGTGTGTGTGTATGTGTGTATGTGTATGTGTGTGTGCGTGCATAGATAGATAGATAGATTGCGTCAATAGCAACGTTACATAAACCAAGTAAACAAACTGCCAGACTGTATTCCATCTATTTCACTACATACTTTGTTTGTCTAAGGACTAGTACCGATCAGGTCCGATTTGGGTGGAGGATCATTGTAGTTAGTATGTGTTGTCTTGACACGAGTGGATCAGACCCAGCAGGGTTGCTGGAGCTTTTATAGACACTGCTCTACAGAAAATAGGCCACCTATCTAAAATGTCCAGCCACCAGAATCCTGTAAAAACTGCTGAAGGTTTAGAGAATGACTAACATAAACTGCACGACAACAGATGAGCTCCTGTCTCATAAGATAGATGGATAGAATACACAGTGACTGAACACCACCCCCACTATCGATGCCAGTGCAGTGCTTTGACTGAGCCAACACCCAAATAGTACCTGATCTGCGCTGGTCCTGTAGAGGTCCATTAGCGAGCAGGGTAAAGGGGACAAACAAAGTATGTAGAGAAACGGATGGACTACATTTTGCACTTCTCGAACTGTAGTGATTTTATATTGTAAGTCAAACTGATACATTGACAATGAGTGTAAAAACAAGGCGGTGGTCACAATGTTGGCCTGATCTGAGGATGTAGGGAGATGAAAGCTTCAGTATTTTTAATTCTGTTAATGGATGCAATCAGAGGTTTCCATACTGTAATAACTAATATTATTGATAATAATATTATTTGTGTTACTCATTTCAACCATAATGTGTTTTGCTGCCTTGCAGGTACAACGGTTCAGTCAGGAGGTACAGGTTCCAGAAGCTCGCTCTTTTTATAGCTTCCAAATCCTGATTGAGAGTGTGCACTCGGAGATGTATAGCATGCTGATCAATACCTACATCAAGGACCTACAGGAAAGGTGAGCAGAAAAAATGCAATCGGGTAGTGTTGTTCACTTTTTTTTTGCGTAACATTTAGCCAGTGGAGCGTGATGAAACACAGATGACAGCTGCATAGTTTGTCAGTTGAGGTTAAGCGTGTTCAGGAATGTGGGTTTATAAGGAAACTTGCACACACTGCAAATTCAGTGTTAATGAAGACATGCTGCATTATGTGATGTATAGTAGTTATGTATGCATAGGAAACTTAATATTTTGGCCAAAACCCAGCTGACGGTTACAGTATCTCAAGTAGCACAACAAATAAGTAGCACAATGGTGCACCTGATATTGTTGGTGCTGTACATCTCCTTGAACCTAGTTTTAATCTATCTTTGGTAGTATGAGGAGTGGCTAGTTCAGTTCAGTTCAATTTGATTTATATAGCACTTTTTACAACAGAGCATTGTCTCAAAGCAGCTTTACAATATTACATTATCTCAAAAGGCCAATCCCAAGTTGAGCAAGCCTAGGCTCACACATAGTGTGATTCATACAGACCCACACACTAGGGGCAGTATAGAAAAGCCCCTAACGCAGACTCGGCGCATGCAAGCTCTGCATAGAAAGGATCCAGGTTGTTTGAATTGGGCTTGAACCCAGGAGTTTCTTTCTGAAGATGATAGTGCTACCTACAATTGTTTTACTGTGACTAAATATACTGCTCTCAAAACTTGGGGCATATTTTATTTTGAAATATCCAATAATAAAACATCCCCTAATGTTTGTGAGCAGTGTAATATCCTGCGGCTATCCCTGTGCCTAAACACTAACCAGCACAGAGAAAGAAATGCACACACAAAAACACACCCAAGCAGACTCACTTTCTACATACACTCACTAATACACACATTACTCCATTGGTGAGGTTTCTGTTGAGTTACAGCAACAAAATAAGGATACCCTTACACATGCCACCTTCAAAAGACTGAAACACAAACGCAGACAGTGCGAAAAAAAAACACAATCTACACTCCCTCTCATTATATTGCTTAAATATAGCCAGGATTATTGCTATGATTGTTTTTGATTTGTTGCTGTAGTGGTGGCAGCTTCTGGGACTATATGCTGTGCAATACGAAAGTTTCTGCAGGGTTTTTTTTTTTAAAGTGATTTGGATCATCATGAAACTGTAATGCAAATCTAAAATCTCATACAGTAAAGGTTTCGGAACTTGAGATTTATGCCTTGCTCGTTGCACATTTCAGATGCAGTATGTTTCAACTGTATGAACTCCATTCTTCGATCATGCTTACATCCTTGCATTTTCTTTGGTTTGTCCCTCAGAGAGAACAAACATAGATACACTGATAACAAAAGTTAGGGGATAATTCATTTTGTGAGCAGTATACTATGAAGAAGCATATAACGAAAAACAAGTATATCCAATTTTAAGACCGTTTAAAGTCATTTTGGTGTATGACAACACTAAAACAAAAAATCAAATAACCCTGAAATATGTACAAGTATGTAAAAGGAAAAATAGGATTGGAAATAGATGTATTAGGCCTCTGTCCTAATAGGTGCGTCTTTTACAGAGATTATTTATTTAATGCCATCGAGACCCTGCCCTGTGTGAAAAGAAAAGCAGATTGGGCTCTACAGTGGATCTCTGACACAAACTCTACCTTCGGCAAGTTGCATTTTTTTTATTGATTTAGATGTTTCAGATCTTGTTAAACCTCTATTACATATTACTAGAGATTAGAAGCATAAATACAGGGGACTGTGGTGGCCTAGTGGTTAAGGTACTGGACTATGGACCAGAAGATCCTCTGCCACAGTTGGGTCCCTGAACATGGCCCTTAACCCACAAATGCTCGGATTGTGAGACTGTATTAACTATATTAATTCCTGTCGTCATAAAGATGAGTTTGAACGGATATTATTGCAATGTATTAATAATGTTCTGATAAATGAAATGACTGTTAATGTTTATATCCATAGGAGAAAGATTGATAGCGTTTGCCGCGGTTGAAGGAATCTTTTTCTCAGGGTCGTTTGCTGCTATCTACTGGCTGAAGAAAAGAGGTTTGATGCCCGGATTGACCTACTCCAACGAGCTCATCAGTAGAGATGAGGTAGAAACGATTTTGGTTTATAGCTTTATAACATTGTTAAATTGTTCAATGCAGTTCAACTTCTAAGGAAATGTAGCTGTTTCCTATTCTGTGTGCAGGGCTTGCACTGTAATTTTGCCTGCCTTATGTTTCGCTACTTGGTAAAGAAGCCATCCATTGACAGGGTGACAGATATCATCACTAAAGCAGTTAGTATTGAACAGGTCAGTGCCAACTAAAAAACCTACCATTGCTGTTTTTTACTGACTTATAGCGATGTAGACACATGCCAGACTTGTTTGTTTTGCAGGAATTTCTGACTGAGGCTTTACCAGTTGACCTGATTGGGATTAACAGCCTGTTGATGAAACAGTACATTGAGTTTGTGGCTGATCGGCTGTTAACAGATTTAGGATTACCAAAAGTGAGTCACTCTCTCTCCTTTTTTTTTTCCTAAGCCAGGTTCTAATACAGTTTGATTGTTTTGTGCTAGACCTCTAGAAACGTATATTTACATTTACGGCATTTAGCAGACATCCTTATCCAGAGCGACTTACAACTTGTACAGTCTTACAATTCATGCAGTTGTGGGTTAAGGGGAGCTTTGGCAGTTCCAGAGTCCAATACATTAACCGCTAGGCTGCCACAGGCTACTGCAGGATATGGTGTATACACAATGAGCTTTCAGTTTATAATTACAGGAGGTTGGAAAAAATATAAGAGACGTCATGTGAAAAGAATCTTTGCATCATGCCGCAATAAAACATTGCATATAGTGATCTTCGTAAAGCTGGATTTCATGGCAGGGCATTAGAGAAGCTTCTGTGTCAAATTCAAATTCAATCAGTATAGATTCATGGAGTCTGGTATCAACTGGAAGAATGGTGAAGCATCAATAATGGTAACAATGTTGTACAAATGGTCAGGGCCAGTAATTGCTTTGCAGGATAATTAATAAAGAAAAAATCTGGTTATGTTCCTGCAACGAGCTGTGCGTGCTTAATGTATTTCAATATTTTCTTTGTCTTACAATTAAATGTAATTGTTTTCATACAAAGCTGTGGAGAGCAGACCGAGATAGACAAACCATGTTCTGACTAATGTTTTGACCCACAAGCCATTTAGGATTTGCATGACAGCATTCTAAGAGCAAAAGTTTGACAATACCTGAAATACTGGCTTGCATATTTCTAGTAATGGCCAAATTATAATTAATACCAATCTACCTGCTGGACTGATTCATCATTTTGTTTACCAGCCCCAGACTAAATGGTAGGAAGTATGATCTTAAGTTGAGTTTAGCATACCTTTTTCCATCCCACCCACAAATTGCCCTTTTTTTTATTCTTGTCAGTGTGACTCATGGACTCCCGTCAAACAACGCATCATACAGCTACATTTATGGACTGCATCTGGTGTTTTGCACAGTTGAAAAGGACCACCATAGAACTATATTATCTGGCAGCCTAACTATCTGAGCATAGGTATATTTAGGCTAACGAATAGCAACAGACTGGTTGTGCACCAACCTGCAGTCAAATCCCTCGATTTATATCACCCTCTGTCGTTTTTCTAACTACAGTGGAGTATTTGTATGAATGATGATTGGATTACCCAGTGTGTAATCTTTGAACCTGAATACTCTTGGAGAGTCAGTGCAACATAACGAACACGGGTTTCAAGTGGTGTCTTGTTTGTACCTACACCTGTCAGTTTCTTCCAGCAAAAGACTTTTGTTCTTTTTTTTTTATTTACACACTCATTTAACAATACATTTGTTACATTTTAGCAATAAACTTACTAATTTACTAAGCAGTGACTTACCAGAGTGAACACTCAGGAACAAGGTGGGATCTTGATCATAAGAAATAATGCAAATGACCCCATATATTTGCAACCATAGCCATTTTTTGAAACAAACATGCAAGGGGTTTGATTGTTTATGGTAGGCGTACCAAATAAACTAGGTACTGGCTGTAATAGCGTGAATGTGGGAGAGAAATCACTTTAATTCATTAATACCAATGGTAAAGTCATGTCTTGTAGCAGCACGAAGTAGAGTAAAGGCAAACAAAGGCACTACCATATTATACAGATGCCTACATGGGAGTTAAGATATATAATAATACTCTAGTAAAAAAAACATGAAATTCTGCAGTAAAATATACTGCTTACAAAAATTAGGGGATATTTCAAAATGGAATTGCCGGTAATTAAATATCCCCTACATTTTGTGAGCAGTATATTAGGATTGCAAATATGTATGTGTAGACAGAGACTATTATTAGCTATTATTTTTTTAATTCTTTACCTGTCCTTGCAAATGTGATCCTATGTTGCATGTACTGTTTGATATAATGATTTTAAAATTCTTATTCTATTTCTCTACACAAGGTATATGAAGCAGAGAATCCATTTGATTTCATGGAATCCATCTCGCTGGAAGGAAAAACCAACTTCTTTGAGAAGCGTGTGGCCGAGTACCAACGGTTTGGAGTGATGTCAAATACAATGGACTGTGAATTCACTCTCGATGCGGATTTTTAATGCCACCTGTATTCTTCTAGCAGGAATCTGCTTGGGTAGAAATAAATCTATTCCTTGGTCCTACATTTTACAGTGATGTTACAGCTGAATTGTATTCTGTGACTAATTTAAGATGTATTGCTTAGAGCATGCAATGTTACTAACTGCAAATTTGGTTGGAAGAGGTAATTAACTTTTATGATGTTGATAAAAAATGTTTAATGAGTATTTATTTAATCTGGCTTGGTCTGTAAAACTCCTGATGGGGTAAATGTTCTCAGTGTTTTACAAATATTTATTTACTGACATTATTATTACATTTGCAGTTTGTTGTTTTACAGTGTACTCACTTATTTTAAATTTGTATTTGTGAAACAAAAACTTGTTCTGTGTTACTGCTTCACTGTATTCAACTGAAAGGTACATGTTTAACAGTTTCATAAAATACAATAAATTTACAATTTACAGTTAGAATTTATCTGATTATGCCGTGTTTTTATTCATCCAGTTATCCATTTTAGCCAGCTCAAGCATTAATATACAATCTCAGAACTAATGAGTGTGTGTGTGTGTGTGTGTGTGTGTGTGTGTGTGTGTGTGTGTATATATATATATTACTGAGAGGGTCTAAAATCATGGACAAATGAAATGACTGTAGTTGTAAACATAAAATTAAATATACATTCCTTTCATTTTCTTAATTCTTGTTATGCAGTGGAAACAAAAATGCTTAATACCATTTATAATGCATGGTTAGTGTGACCAAGCACCCTAATCTCACAAGGTACAAGCCAAGCAGTGGAGGGTTAAGGGCTTTGCTCAAGGGGCCAACACTGGCAGCTTATTTTTAGAGCCATGACTTGACCTTACATATAGTCAAGTACAGGATGATTCAAAGCCACAGGACACCCATATATTTCAGAAACAAAAGGGGAAATAACATATCTGAATAACCCAACTAGTAATGGGTGAGGAGCCTTATTGGAGCAAGTTTTTTTTTCAATATGAAGGTGGTCTTGTAGTATATCACAGACGACCAGAATTGTCTCAGATTTGCAATATCTCTTATGGTTCAAATGGTATTCAACACAGCCAAATGAAGCTGGAATTTACTATGCTGGTGTCCAGGGAACGCAGCTGCCAAATCATAGCTACAGACTTCATCAACCGCCACTAAGAAAGCTCACCAATTTACACAGCACTGTTGCATCCCTCATATCCAAATTCTGAGAAACTAGGACTGAACGACAAGCCTTTGCAAGAAGTCTGCAACATGTCCTGTGTCTTTTGACTCACCATGTAATTCAACCACTTTGCCAAAACTGAAAAAATCCTTTATGAATGCAGAAATTTGGTAAATATTTGACGGTTCTGTATTGTATATGTAACAATGCAGCATAATGTATGCTCCATCACTGCTAGTAAAACTGATTTTTACATTTCAGTTAAGCAGCTATCAAACAGGCTGACACAATTGTGCAGTTGTTAGAGCTGTCACCTCACAGCTCCAGAGACTCAGGCTTGATGAGGCTTGGCCTGGCCCTTCCTGTGTGAAGTTTGTATGTTATTATTATACTTGTATGAGTTTTCTCTGGGAACTCGGTTTTTTCCCAGATTTCAGTAGCACAGTGGTTAGCGCAGTCTCACAGCTCTGGAGATCCCCGTTTCGATCCCTGGACAAGATTCTTTACTGCTTGGCCCCAGCTTCCACCCACAAAGACATGCTTTAGGTCAATTGGTCTCTATCAGGTGTCCTAGTATGTGTATGTGAAATCAAATATCCTCCTTGTTTACAGAGAACAAATATATTTAGTTAAAACTAGTAAGGTTGTTGTATGTGAAAATGGCCACAGCTGGATAGTTATGTGGTGTTACTTTTACAATTCATCTCAACCAGCATTTTATGGTGGCCAATTGTTAAAAATACTTGTTTATTCACATCTTTTGGAGGAACCAACAAATTTATCTGAGTGCACGGGGGAAATTTTGATGTCAGAGAT
Source organism: Parotocinclus haroldoi (assembly GCA_034779995.1). NCBI lineage: Eukaryota > Metazoa > Chordata > Actinopteri > Siluriformes > Loricariidae > Parotocinclus > Parotocinclus haroldoi. The sequence goes on along the minus strand of JAUZST010035659.1, from coordinate 20,355 downwards.
GGAGGGGGGGGGGGGGGTTAAACTGCTTGAACAGTGCCAAGATATATACTCTACACTATGGATGTATAAAATCACATTTGTAATCCAAGGTTTCATTATATTTTACCCACAACACTTTCATTGTTTGTATTTGGTGAACAGTTGCTGCCTTTCAACACACAAATAATACATAAAATAGTAAATGAAAATAATTGTAGTGTAGCTCTTTGGCAATAAATATAACCTTTGTTAAAATATGTTGAGGCTCTACAGTTATAATAATACATTTTATTTGTCAGCGCTTTCAATAAAACTCAGACACTTTACAAAATAAAACAATTTAATAACATGAACATATAACTTGCAATACATACGTTTATCATACAGTTAAATAATTAAACAAATACTACTACTACTACTACTAAGGTAAAGGTGTCTGAGATGTCAGACGACGAGGGGAGTGAGTGAGTTTCAAGTGGATGAGGGGAAGGAGTTCCAGAGGATCAGGGTTTAATGTGTTCCTTTGAGTAACTTACACTCTGACGTCCGAAGTCTCTTATGTCATATTTTAGACACATGCACACAGACAAAGATTAAAATGTTAATATAAATGAAACCTCCGATATTAAAATCCGTCTAGCTGAGGAGACCCAGGCAGAACAAACGCGCAACATGTTAACAACTCACAGTGACAGGTGAACACGGACTCATGACAAAGACCAGCTAACTTGCAAAAGACGCAGCTTACAACCAAACGGACAGCGGGGACGACCAATCATACATAGGCAAGAAATGGCAGAGCCAATAGACGAACTTGTGGGCGGTTTAAAGCTTTAGCCTGAGCGACGGTTTTCCATTTGGTCCTAGTGCCTAGTCCTTCTCTTTTTAATATAACGTATCTGTTGTGCGCGACAAGAACTGCAAAGAACGTGACCAGCCCAAATAACGCCCGTGTCTGTGTGAAAAGTATAAATGCCTACATAACCTTTCGTCCTGTAGAAGTTCCTCCATGCTTGATTTTCGTCCGCGTTTTTAACGACACCAATATAAACACATTCACTGAAGCCAGTTAATGTGAACCCCTAAAACAATGTTAACTAGTCGTTGTAATTTAACTCATTGTACCAGGCTCCTGTCAAGATTAACCATTGATTCTGATATATCACATTAAGCAAACAATGTGTAAGTGTGTATTGTGAGTGTGCATAACTCATATTTGCATTTATAAAACTGTCTGTTCCTACAGTCAGTGGACGCCTACGTGCGCACGCGCGCGTATATGAGCGTGTATGTATGCGCGTGCGCGCGTTTGACTGAACGTGCTAAGATGGCAATGGGCTGGCGAGGCGTAGTATCGGAGCAGGCCGATCTGATCTCCTCCCGTCTCGGGCAGCTCGTGTCCTCCTCGTTGCGCTTTCTTCACGATGAGCTGGGGATAGATTTAGGCATAAAGCCCGAACTTTATCCGGTCTGTGGGTTAGTGTGCGCGGCTCTGATAGGGATTTTTGTGGCGCTGCTGGTGTGGCTCGCGGCCTGTGGAGCAGGTCGAAAAAGAAAGCATGGAGCTGCTACCAGTCAAAGCAGCGTTAAGCTTAACGTTGACGTGATCGACAGCAATCCTGGACAGATAAAGCCGGCTAAAACTGATGAACCTAAGAAGAAAAACAGAAAGAAGGCAGCCGACAAGGTATGTACTTGCCCAACTAGTCAACTTTCGAAATCTAAGGCAGGCTAAATGCTAACATGCTAATTTGGAGGCTGTAGATGTCATGTAGTTATGGTAATTCGCCACGTCATCATCGCCTTCCAGTTTGATATTCTACTATTGTTTAAAAAAACCTCTGTTAAAAGGCTCGTACTCGATTGTCTCTTTGCACAAAGTCCAAGTATTGGCAGATTGAAAACCCGGGCACTTGAACCTTCAACTTACACCAGAACCTTGTTTCTTTACTCATTGTTAATTTTCTCGACCACACTTACCATATGACTGCACTTTGTACGTACAGAAAAAAGACGTAAGTCTTCTTAGTCTGCAGTGCTCTGTTCACTCATGTTCAGAAAATCTGTGGGACCACCACAGATCAAGGAATGTTGAGATGGTGGATGAGTCGCTGCGGTGGTGCCATGCTAGTGTATTGTGCTGGTATGAGTGGCTCTGATGCAGCTGTGCTGCAGGAGATTTTAAACACACAACCTACTCACTAACTGCCACATGTGGGTCTTGAACAATAAAGGACAGAATGTAATGGGTATCAGTTTCAGTTGTGTGGAAGCTGGCTCTGTCAAGTAAGAGAGTGGGGATGTTTCTAGTGTTGACATTTTTAAGAGACTCAATAAATCATTTAAAAGTTTGACACATGATACAGAAAGTATCATGACAAGATCAGAGGAAAGGCTTTGAAATGAACTGATTAATAATTGTTTCTCTGCAGCAAAAGGCTCAGTCAAATGGTGGCACCATCCCTGAACCTTGCCAAGAAGTCAGAGTTGCTCAGGAGCTCCCGAAAAAGCAGCCACAACCAGCACCGGTGGCTCCTCAACCCCCTGCAGATATCAAAGTTGAGAAAGTAAGAGCACAAGTTATTTAATCTTGAAACTAATAACTACACCCTGTGGAACAGCGTTTTATTGTGCTATTTTACATAAATGTACAGCATATTTTTTGTGTTACTCTTTAAGAAAAACAAGTTCTTCATTGGATATTATTTTTAATATGCAGCATATATTTCCGCCGGTTTCAGATTGCCGAGTTCTGGTTTCTGTTGCCTGTGTAATGTTCTTGTTATGCACTGCTCACAAAATTAGGGGATATTTATTTGAGATTTCATTTTAAAGTATCCCCTAATTTTTTAAAGCAGTTTACTTCTTGGGTATGCCATGCAAAAGTCCGCACGTGGTGCGAGAACCTCGTGTGTGTTTATGCTCGACACTTCAGTTAGTGTGGTATTTTCCGAAATTAAATCATTTGAATGTCCTTATGATCCCTTATAGATGTCTCTGATAAATTTGTGTAGAACCGTGCCTGTTGTGCAAGAGCTTAAGATGAACTTGGTGTGCACGTTTAGCGTGCAGCACATTTGATTTAGTCTCTTGCTCACTTATTCCAAAATAAACCTCAACGGAACAGAAAGCTCATATATGTAATAATTACGAATTACATACAAATATATTTAAGGAAATCTACCAAGGCTTTTTCTCTATGCTGTGTTGTCAGAATAAATGTCTCCTGTGGGAAATTTCTGTCATTTTCCTATATTATATACTGCTTTCAGATCCCCTAATTTTTGTGGGTAGTGAAGTTTAATTAGTATTATGTGGTTAAATATGAAATGAGTAATAAGGGTACGTAATTAAACATATCTCGGATTTAAATGTCAGCTAACAAGACATGCAGCACGATTAAAGATGAAAGCTCTTCAGTGCTGAAGAGAGCTAGAGAGATGTAGTCCTCTTTAAAGTTTGACCAAAATCAACTGATTGTTTGGTTTTGCGTTCAGACTTGCTTAGGCAGAAGTTACTTTAAAAAAAGAATTGTGTGAAAACACCCTTTCATCATGTGTGTGTGTGTGTGTATGAAAGCTAATATTCATATTTCTTTTTTTTTTATAATAACATTTGCAGTTTTTATACTTTGCTTAGGGTCTGTACCTTAATTAGTTTCGACCAATTACTAATACTTTTTTTATTTTACATAGTCCAAGAAAAGCAAGAAGAAGCCAAAACCAGAGGAAAGACAACCCCAGGGCATTTCAGCTACAGATGGAAAGGAACCTGATGACGGTCTGAAAGTATTTTTTTGTATCACACACACAGTCAGCTGCACATGATCACAGTAATGGTTATACTCTACACTGAAGTAGGACAGCTGAAATGATTCAGTTTCCTGACATACTTTCATGTAGTTTTTTGCTGACTCATTGTCATAGTAATAAAATGGAATATCCAAGTGCAAATGAATGATCATTATATAGTTTGTCCAAAAGCTTGTCTCAAAAAAATAACACCCCATGTAACTGTGTTAACCTGTGAAAAAGGCAGACAATTGGCTTACTGGACAAAAAAAAAAAAAAAAAAGTCACTGAGTGTTTAAGGCGGTACTAAATTCAGGCTCCTGCAGATTTACACATCGCATTAGGATAAGGCTAGGATAAAGCAGATGTTAATGATTGGCAGGAAGGAGTAATTGCATTTAGGTGTGCCAAAGGCCATAGTGTGACGGAAGTAGTTAAATTTGCAAGCGTATCAAGGTGTACAGTCGTACAACTTTACCAGCAGTGGCAAAAACCTCGGTCTACAGGAAATTCTCCTCAGAATTTTGGCCAAAAGTCTAATCTGATTTCCAGGGATCACTAATTTCAAGGCTTGCAATTTAAAAAATGATTTTGTTTTAGGTAGGAATTGCAGGTACTTCACAACTAATTTCTGAAATCTGCAGGGAACCGCATACAATGATCATAAGGACCAGAGTGGCTCTCAACAGAACTTTTCTAAATCTCATTTGATTTATGCGAATGATGTTGGGCATGGTGTTTATCGAAGACCTCAAGTAGCTTTAAGTGAGGAGTGTGAGCAAGGACTGGATGAAACCGGATTAGGTTGAGTAACGTTCTTGTGGTCTTTTAGATGAGCACAAATTAGTCCTTCAGACGAGAGTAAATTGGAACCACAATGCCTACACTGAGCCTGTGCAAACAGGTTTTGCCTTTTGCTCAGGAACATGACCTTCTTATCCCCGAGTTCCAAGATGCCAATTCTCAGATTCACAGGGCTGCAAATGTGACTGATTTGGTGTGATTAACATTCAGATGCAGTCACACATTTGGAATGGCCCAAACAACATTAGATGTTAGTCCTGTTAAATCTGTGGGAAAATTGAGTAAGACGTTCTGGGCAAGAGCTACTGAACATTGATGTCACTTAAATCCAGAAACTTGCCCTGTCCATTTAAATATTGAGCCACAGCTGTTTTTCGTGCTCATGAAAGTATCTCTGTCACAGGTGACTAGTATTTTGTCCTGTGAACTTATCTCACTGTAAAGTGTAACCATAATAAAATACATTTGAGTTTAATATGTAATCCTTTTCTTTTTACTACACTTTTAGTAAACATGGTGATGGGCTATTACTGCACTGTACATGGTGTGCTTTATTTGCTGTGTATTCTCATTTAGTTACCGCTGTTTTGTACTTTGTCATCTCTTATCATAGTGTTTGCAGTGAAAGTTACTGCACTGTCAAGTGTTTGACAGATCAGTGTACAGTAGGGCTGTCGAGCTTAAAATATGACATACTAAACAAAGTAAACTTGTAATTAGATTTGTAACTTCAGGGAGGTGGAAATGCACAGCTTTTTGCATTACATTGACAACCCTAATATTAAAGTTTTGTTAGCACCTGACAGGCACTTGTTTATTAATGTCACATCATGAGCAAAGTAAAAATATTTGCCTATGCCTCAGACTGGTATTTTGGGTGGAGTGTTGGAAATTTAACTGACGCAAAGCTAAATGGAAAGACTAGATAGCTACCAGGAAAGACTAACAAAATATTTGATTTTATCGTTTGATGAAGATGGTCATGAACTCAGCCTTAAACATTTACGTAAAATATATATTAATTGTGATCTTCTTTGCTGTACAAGTAATTTTGGGGTGAAATTGATCACATTAGGTATTGTAGATCATTTAAGATGGCTTAATACATAATTGACAAAGAAGATCGATTATAAGTTAATGTGTGGGACCAATTAAAGACAAATGTTAGTGATGCACTGACATTTTTTTGGCCAGTAATTAGGAACACACCTGGCACAATACTGTTTTTGTTTGTTTTTCAGTGTAGCATGTATAAAGGATAAGCGTTATAAACGTTTATAGGATCGTTATTGCTAACTTGCTCAGATAAAGATTAGATTGCTTGACTAATGTCTCTGGTCTTTGGTGATGGTACAGTGATTTGACAAAGCCAACATTGCCTGCACTTTTTGGTGTTTAAACGAACTATTTAATCTGATTTTTAGTGGTCAACTGATTATTCTGTCTGATTAATGTCAATGTGTGCTAATCGCCATTGGCTGATACCTGTGCTCACAAACCCTATATTCTGAAATCCATCCATCCAACCATCCATTCATTATCTTCTACTTATTCCACAGGGGTTGCAGGCCAGTTGGTGCTCACCCAGCACAAGGGCAGCAACAATCCTAGACAGGCCACCAAGCCATTGTAGGGCAACACACAGTTACATACTATACAAATTAACCTAACCATACATGTCTTTGAACTGTGGGAGAAAACTGGAGAATCCAGAGTAAACCCACACAGACAGGACCCAGGCGGCTCCACCCTGGGATTGAACCCGGGTCCTTCTTACTGTGAGGCAGTGGTGCTACCCACCCAAAAAAATGTCTACTACATCTTTCTCTTTCTGCCGGGTCTCAACAAATGTGTTAATACAGTGATGATAAGAATCAGCTTGAAAGTCTGTGTTTTTATATATATATATATGTGTGTGTGTGTGTGTGTGTGTGTGTGTGTGTGTGTGTGTGTGTTTTAATAGGTGCTTGGGAAACAAAGATCAGTAACCGAGAGAAGCGTCAGCAGCGCAGGAAAGAGAAAGGCCCTGGTGATGAGTCTGGAAGCCCAGGAGGTGACGGACATGTCAGCTGCCAGACTGAGCAGCCCTTTGTTCCAGCCCCCATAAGTACCAAGAAGACCAAGGGTAATAAAGGTACGATGGTAATCATTTTATTGCATCAGTGGATTGCTCCTCTCTAAAACCAGTCAGATTAAAAAGGAAGCCTCTAATCTAATCTAGGGATTAGGAATGATCATGTACATGAACTTCAATCTGCTAGTAGGAAATTTTACAGGGAAAGGTCTGACATTGAAATATAACTAATATTATTAACTTTATATTCAACCAATCCGTCCAGATTTGCCATCAGTAAACTAGAATATTTTAAAAAAAGATCAGCAGCATGGTTTTCCCCTGTGGTACTTTCCCAAAATGTCTGACAGGCAAGGCAGAAGATTTCAAATTTGGTTTCGTTTTCTACTACTGAAACCAACTACCCACTCGCTTGCATTTTCAGCTAAACCTCAGAACTCCAGACTTCCAACCTGCTAGTAGGAAGTTAGCATCGAGTCACACCAAGTGAAGCGGTGTAGATATAAAAACTGCGAACTTCTGAGGATGTCATTTAGCAACTGTTTAAATATTTATCTGTCAATTAATATATGAATTACATTTTTAAATTGTGTTCAACAATCATTTCCATCGTTTCCATCACTTTACCATTAACATTAAAACAAACACATGCATGTACTGACTTTGTTGTACTTCCCCCAACATGGCTGGCAAGAAAAACAGAACCTTTAAAATGTAGCTTTGCTTTCAACCACTCACTCACATTTTACATTCATGCATAGACTGAAGGTAGCACTGATGTTTTTTCAGTTATTTAAATACACTTTGTCTTCTGAGGATGTACCTCACCAGTGCAGGCCATGTATAAAGTCTGGTACCACAGGGGAGATGACGGCAAGAAAAAAAATTCAACAAAGGAGATCATAAAAAAAACCTTGTCTGTTTTCGTAATCTGGTAATTTCCTGGTATGAAACAGGAGGCACTTCAGTACTCTGTTGACGAAACCTAGTGTTCACATGCTTGTGTTTCTTTAGAATATTTAGAGGCATGTTGAACTTTCTCTCATTCTGTTCATGATTAGATGACATTTCTATACGGTTTTCTAGTAACTTGAAAATATGGGCATGTGCTGCGTAATAACTGCATTTAGTAGTCGCTGGGTGACACGCTCCATTGGCAACGCTGCTCTGTCCCAGGATTCAACTGGAGCAGCGGAGTTGTTCAAATCTTGAAGATAAAATGGCAGACAGTGGCTGTTTGCAAGTGTAAATAAGATATTCCAGATGCAGCCATATTCTTTTTATGCAGCGTAAATATAAAGGGGCTTTTCACAATAAAACTTTTTGCTAACATGACGTACATCTGTCAGAAATGCAGCTGAAAACGTGAGTGATTAACACGACCAATGCTTTTGTTTGATGGAACCCAAAATTGGATAGACCGTGTGGCGCATGTTACTTGTTCAGATGAAAAAGGGAATCTGCAGCATTGACTGGCTGTTGTGGTGACTGTTTATTCGCCGTTTATGGCCACAACATCCGAAGATAAAGGACTGATTTATTTCCTGTTATATTTTATTACAATTGTTAAAACCACGGTCCATTAAAGTGAACGGAACGATGACCAAATGGTTTTTAAATGGCACTTACCTATAATAGCTTTGACTTGCTGTTAAATCAGTAGTATGCTTTGATACATTGGCTTGTTGTGAGTGGACTTTGTTGGCTAAAGCAGAAATAGATTTGCTCGTTGACCATTGTAACCGAAAGCCACTTTCTTTTGATAGACTCGACTTCAAAGGCTACAAAGGGTGATGCCACTGTAACACCCGGTAAATGATTCTAAAAACATCATATTTAACATTTTCTATTAACTTAATCTGTGAGCATATCTAATCAATATCTCTCCTCTGTAGCACAATGGAATGCTTCGGACTCTGGAGGTTTTCCTGAAATGACAGTGAAGATTCCCCCTCAAGTGACTCCTCCAGACAGTGAGACATGGCATGTGGGCGTGAAGAAATCTGCACACTTGATCGCTGAACCATTGACTTGGGGTAAAGATATAGACGGTAAGGAACTAGTCTTGTTAATCTTTTTGACCTAGACTGAATGTGAACAGACTGTTATTTAACAGATTTCACATAAATCTAATGATTCTTACAAAGAAGTTTATAGGCTTTTAGTGTGACCAGGAGCCATTGTCCCATCCTTCATTGGGAAACATTAATTCCTATGGATACTTGAATTGTAAACCGAACAGATGCAACCGATTCTCCAAGTAGCATATCAGCAGTTCACTAGCACACCCTGGTAAGAGTGGAGGGAGAAGAGAGAAGAGTCCTTGCTGCGGCTTCATGCCAGGTCGTCCTCATACAGCATCAACTGTCCACGTTTAAGCGAGCAGAGCTCATGACGGACAGGATGGATCATCCTTAGACCCCTGCAGGGTCCTGCTAGTCACTGGTGTCTTATTCAAGATTTAGTTACACGTGTGCCCAGCAAATTCTGGGTTAGGAAACAGAACCTTCTGTGTTTCTGATCATAAGCACGATTAAAATGAGGGGGATCAAAACCAACGGAAATGTCTTTGCTTTGGTTAGTGTCCTCATGCCTTATGAGGTTTGGTTAAAATCACAAGGCCAGGATTAATATACTGAAAAAATATCCTCCAGTTTATACATGTCAGAGAACACAGGTCTCTTTATCTGTTTGCATCTCTGAAGGTAATGTGCTGGCACAGTGATTAATGTACTAGAGAAACAAGTGTCTCAATCTAACGTGCATAAAAGTGAAAGCAGATTATTAGCTTTGAACTGGTACATTTTCAGATGATCTTGAAGCAGGGGATCTAAATTCAGACTGGGATGCTCCAAGCGAAGTGTGGGGGCACTATGAAGAACCCAAAACAGTGACTCCTGCTGCCCAAGAGAAGCCTGTTTCCCAGCAGACCAAGGTCAGTGTAAGAATTATCTTGCTTCTTTCATAACTATTTCAGTTGGAGGTTGAGCTTGCTGATCTTGTGAAATATCTTAAAACAGCTAACCAAGGCCAAAATATTTCATCTACTCAGTCCTAATATGTTTTGTAAGAATTTGTAGGAACACGTGTGACTCTTCCCAATATAGGTGTTCTGATTTACCTAGCTTATACTCAATATCTGTACCAGAATAGTACCAGGGCAGTATATTTTTTTATATTTGGCATACATGTAATTACATTGTGTATGCATTTCTCACTTGCCCATCCGTTCTGTATTTCAGCTCCAGGAATCTGATGAGGATAAGGACAAAGGGGAGCCATCTGGAAATGGCAAGTCCAAGAGAAGGAAGAAAAAGAAGATGGCAGAGGTTGAAAATGCTAGCTCCCAGGTAGTACTTGGTTTAGCGAAGCCTAATGGAAAAATGTGTATAAATATTGTATATTGAATGGAACGGGGAAGGAGACATTGTTTAATTGTGGCGAGCATTTCAGGCTGTACATTGATTAACCCTTGAGGCAAATGGGGGCAGAAGACACATCTGTATAAATATACAATTGAAACCTCATAAATGTGGATCTCCAACAATTGCATAATTTCAGGTATAGAAAATAGACAGGCGTGACTTGGTGACGATGTAACATCCTGCCAAAACTGCAGCTTGCATTAAACAATAAAACCTAAACAATTAGAATGCCCTACCATTGGGCAACCAAAACTTCTACAAAGACAGTAACGTGAAAGACACATTTGAACATTTAAACTCCAGGAAGAAAATTCTAAACTCAAAATGTAATGCCACATTCAGCATGTAATCGACTTGTTTCTCAACATATGTTAACGCTGCATATATGATATATCTGTGCTGTGTATTTTAGTGCCTCACTAATTATTTTTGTTCGGGTAAGCTTTTCTGTTTATTGGCCTGTTTGTTTATTTTGTCAAAAGTAATATGTATGACTCGTGTGCCTTTTTGTACTGTTAAACTACTGCAGAAATAAATTAAATGTGTTGATATTTTTTTTTAAAGGGTTAATTATGAATTGTTTTTTGCTTTCCATGCAGGCCAATGGGGAAAATGTTATACCTCCGAGTCAAGGTGAGTCAAAGGGCAAAAGTACAAAAGGTTTGATTGCACCTGCGGTGAGTGGAGTCGTCAAGCCCCATCCTCAGTTGCCAGTGGACGAGCCAGCCAAACAGAGTGTCACTCCACTTTCAAACCAGAGTGAGTAGTTTTGGGAGTACACATTGAAGTGTACAGCTAGTATGCATGGTGAGTCCAAAGTCACAGGACACATGGCGTGCTGCGTCGTGGGCTTTTTGCATATGCTGACAAAACCGTTTCCATGTCGGAAGCATGTCTTCAGGCGATGATACAGCAGCTGCATTCCCTGGATATCAGCATAATCATCAATCTTCAGTTACTTGTGAAGAACAGCAAAAGTTTTGACATTTGTGTCAAAAACTTTTGAACCACAAATTGATTTCTGAGACCTTCCTATTGAAAGGAGACCCATTATGGCAACCTTGTTCCAGGCGTAGGCTAAAAGACAGCCCCTCTCATCCATTACTTGCTGGGGCAGTTGGATATATAATTTCCCCTTTTATTTCTGAAATAAAAGGGTGTCCTGTGTCATGGCTCACGTTGTACAATAGCAGTACAATAGCAAACTTCTACGTGCCTATTTCTGCGTACTTTATTCGATACACCTTGTTAGTTTGTGTTGGGTCCCCCTTTTGCCTTCAGAATTGCCTTAATTCTTCGTGCCATAGACTCAAGTTGCTGGAAACATTTCTGAGACTTTGGTCCATATTTGCCACTTTCCCACCAAACGGTTCTAAAGACCAAATTTGGGACACACCACTTCCAAGAACTAAATTTGTTTCAGGTCTGTTTGTTTTGCATTTGTTAAAAAAAAAGGAAAAGGCGAATTCAACATGCTATATTCAAAGCTATTTAAATCTTCTCAATTCTGATGCTCAGTTTGAATTTCAGAAGGTCATCTTGACAATGTCTGCATGCCTAAAGCTGGCAGCCATGCCACTGGTAAGAACTGGTAAGCAGTTGAAAAGGTGTACGTAATAGTGGAAGTGTGTATACAACCCCTGGCAAAAATTATGGAATCACCAGTCTCTGAGGATGTTCCCTCAGTTGTTTAATTTTGTAAGAAAAAAAGGCAGATCACAGACATGACAAAAAACTAAAGGCATTTCAAATGGCAACTTTCTGGCTTTAATAAACACTAAAAGAAATAAAGAAAAATAATTGTGGTAGCCAGTAACAGTTATATTTTAAAACAAGCACAGGGAATAAATTATGGAATCACTCAATTCTGAGGAAAAAAATATGGAATAACCCTTCAAATTTTCATTATAAGCACTAACACCTGCATCAGATTAAATCTGCTCGTTAGTATACAGGTAAAAAGCAACAAGTGGACTGACATGAATCATGGCTCCAACACCAGAGATGCCAATTGAAACAAGGGAAAGGATTATCAAACTCCTTAAAGAGGGTAAATCATCACGCAGTGTTGCACAAGGTGTTGGTTGTTCACAGTCAGCTGTGTCTAAAACCTGGAACAAGTACAAACATGGGAAGGTGGTTAAAGGCAAGCATACTGGTAGACCAAGGAAGACATCCAAGCGACAAGATAGAAAATGTACAAAGGAACAAATGGGAGGAAACTGAAGTCAATGTCTGTGACCGAACTGTTAGAAACCTCCTGAAGGAAATGGGATTTTACATACAGAAAAGCTAAAAGAAAGCCATAACTCGCACCTAAACAGAAAAATACAAGGTTACAGTGGGCTAAGGAAAGGCAATCATGGACTGTGGATGACTGGATGAAAGTCATATTCGGTGATGAATCTGCATTGGGCAAGGTGATGATGCTGGAACTTTTGTTTGGTGCCGATCCAATGAGATTTATTCAGACGAGTGTCTGAAGAAAACATGCAAATTTATGGGGTTATGGGGCTGCATGTCAGGTAAAGGCTCTGGGTAGATGGCTGTCCTTACATCTTCAATAAATACACAGGTTTACATTGACATTTTGGACACTTTTCTTATCCCATCTATCAAAAGGATGTTTGGGGATGATGAAATCATTTTTCAAGTTGATAATGCATCTTGCCATAGATCAAAAACTGTGAAAACGTTCCTTGAAGAAAGACACGAGGTCAGTGTCATGGCCTGTAAACAGTCCGGATCTCAATCCAATTGAAAATCTGTGGTGGCAATTAAAGAAAATGGTCCATGACCAGGCTCCAACCTGAACCTCCAAAGCTGATCTGGCAACGGCAATCGGAGAAAGCTGGAGCCAGACTGATGAAGAGTACGGTTTGTCACTCATTAAGTCAATGCCTCAGCGGCTGCAAGCAGTTGGTGGCCAGAGGTGGTGCAAGAAAGTACGAGTGATGTGTTGGAGTGTTATTTAGTTTTTGTTTTTCATGATTCCATAATAATTTTTTCTCAGAATTGAGTGATTCCATAATTTATTCCCTGTGCTTGTTCTAAAAATCTGTTACTGACTACCACAATTATTTTTCTTGATTTCTTTTAGTGTTTCTTAAAGCCAAAAGGATGCCATTTGAATTGTCTTTAGGTTTTTTGTCATGTCTGTGATCTGCTTTTTTTTCTACAAAATTAAACAATTGAAGGAACATCCTCAGAGACTGGTGATTCCATAATTTTTGTAGGGGTTGTATAATCAGTCAATTAAGGCTACTGAACTTTCCTGGTTTGATTGAACAACGTTTAAAAGCAAATTAATGAATTCGCAATGTGTGTTACCTTAAAGTTGCTTCTTAATCTAAAACCGGTTCAACTCATTGTAGAAATGTCATTTTCAACTGAACTGTTACATAAATGTGTTCTGCTTCCACAGAGAAAACGGATCAGAACTGGGAACCGCCGAAGCAAGTTCAAAAGAAAAGGGCGAGGAGAGAAACATGAACATTGATTTTATGCAACAGGATTGTCAGAAATGTTTATGCAATAATTTGAGTACAGAATTTTATACTGAATAAATTTACTGTACCGTTTGCTATTCCAAAAAAAGCATCAAATGCGAGTCGGGCCAACTCGGTCAAGATAACAATGATCCTGAGGATGAGAGAACTACTTATGCACTATGCAGGGCTAAAGTCTTGTAAAACGTACATCATTCATGTTTATCGCACACACTCAGTGTGGTGAAGGATTAAATATTTTCCAGTTGCTACTTTAGTGCTCTTAATCTGCATCTGAGACGTTTGTTAATATCATTTGAGAAGTTGCAGATTATTGATGTTGACTTTTTTTTTTTTAAATTCGAAATGATTTCTGTCCTGTGGCACTTTTGTACTGCTGAATTGCATATTGTTCACTGTTGCAGTGTAGCAGTTAGTGTTAGTGTCACTGAGAGGCACTGCAAGTCCATGAGGTAAAATGAAGTAATTGCTGGAGCAGTAAGGTTGGTACTTAGGTTGTTTTTTTGGTTTTTTTTTAATATTATACTTCAGCCGTGGAACAAAAATAGTACAAGTTACTACAGAGATTTTTCTAACACTAAATATCTTAGTGCTTTCCCCCTGTAATAATGATATATTTTACCATGAACTGTACACACCTTTTTTTTTTTCCATTTTTTTTTTCCTAATTAACTGTCTAATTTCTCTTGCAACCTCTGCAGTAGAAAAAGCCATGCCATATGTACAGAATTAATAAGGGCTTTTTTTCTATGATTCTCTTTAATTGCACTGTGCTACAGGTTGTAATAGTTTCTGTTCTCATTCGTCCCTGGTGTTGTTAAAATGTGAATGTTCAATTCCGTATTCATTTCGTTTTGATATTGTAATTGATAGGTCACAGTGATTTTAATGGACAGAGATGTAAAATGGTAAGAGCAGCTTTACCTCCTCGTCACTAAAATAGTATCAGGAATCTGTTGCCTTAATCTGTTCTTTGTAGTGTATGCATCTAAACGGTCTTTTTTTTGGTGAAGGTTGTGGAATAATTTCAGGTTTCATTGATGTCAGAGCTGCACGAATCTTTTGTTTATAATCAAATAAATGTTCAGATTCTTTATCCTGTCGTACAAGAACTACTCATGATAAAGGCTTTAACTGATAAGAAGATAACGATGCTGTGGGGGACTGCAGCATTTGGTGGACTCCTTTTCCGATCTCTCCTTTGTAGGTTTTGAGCCTAGGAAATTTAATTTCAGTGCATCCGTTCGTGGCTTGACTTTGGTATATCCTGCATTGTTTTTTGCAAAAATTGGACACCTGCCTTAGTTTTCCATTAGCAGGGGTCTTGGCAGTGTATTTATACTTGTCTCCAGCTTCTGGATCTGAAAATAATCATGTTTACTGAAGTCAATGCAATATTTCTATGTTGATTTGGTTAAAATAAATAAAACATTTTGATCATTGTTAATGTTTGGTGATTTCAGCCAAAACTGGCTCAAACCTCTTACTAGGAAGGTGTACCTAAGTGATGGGTGAGTGTATTTGGGTTATGTTAGGAGTTATTTTTGTCCCATCCAGGCTGCGACTATGCCTATGTCTATAGGGCACCCCATCCCACCTCTTCAGTTCTGCCTGAAAGGAGGGTTAATACCACGCAGTGTCAGAAAAGAACTGTGTAGAAAACATTGCAAAGCATGGATATATATATATAAGAACATACTGTACTGTTTAACTGTAAACAGTACCTTGATCAGATATCTAAAATCCGAATTTGAAGATCAGATAACTGATCTTAGAATCTTGACCCCTTAATTGTTATTGAACAAATAAGAAATGCATGTATTCATACCTGTGAATATACACATGGATTGTTTATTAGAGAATAATTGCGGCAGGTGTGTGTTAGTGTTTGGCATGTTCAGAAAGATGTGTATTTATATTCTGTTTATTTTGTTGAAATCACTGTTAACATTGTCGTGGGGTGTCTAAGACTGACAGAATTTATTTAGGCCTAATCCAAAAATCGAGACAGGGTCCAGGTAGATGATCATTTACTTGGTTCATTTCATGAATCCAACCAATATTTGAGAAAACCCATATCCTGGTATGAGAATAAGAATCTTTTATCCAATCACAGCTCACAAAACATTATCGATATTCCAAAAGGAACATGAAACGAATAAAAAAGCATTTTATTTCACTTAACAAGATAATCAAAAAAGTTGTTTTACTACGTTTATTTCATTAAATGATGCAAACTCAATTATCGTGATTGAGTAGTAAGTGATCTATTCATGGGGATGAACAGAAGCGTGTCAGACTGGACCAGAGTGCCACACATTGACTGTTTAGTAGGGTCTATGGTCACCCAGTATGGTGAACCGGTGATACGGCCAGGTCAGTTCCCCCTGTTCCCCCACTAGCGCGCATGTGCGAAATCATGACGTTGGTCGTGCGCTGAGTACACCAAACGTTATTATGTTTTTTAAAAATACACAAGGCAATATGTACTGACTTTTTTTGTTTAAATATCATTCTAATATATTTTTGATAACGCTAACCTTTACCCTGTTGTGTGTTTTTTGAGAATTAATTTAGGCTAATTTCTTCATACGGTAGGTGCGTGTGTGTATTTGTACCTTAAAGGCTTGCTGATTACGTAAATAAACTATATTACACAAACCAATTTGTGTTTTTCACTGTACTATACAAATACAAAACTTGTTTCCCTTTCATATATTCCAGCTGGGTTGCATTTCAAACATGTGAAGTGTGTAAAACATTACCATAAATATTGCTGTCCTAACAAACGGTTTAGACAAGAAGGCAAAAATGTTCCCCCTGCTTTATCAAAGTCAGAGTGCAATGATTCATCACTTATTATAAGTTTAGACAAAAGGTTACAAAGAACAAACTCACCTTTATCCTGAGAATACAGGGGGGAATCATTTTAACTGGAGGTGAAACAAGTGTCCTCCCCTTTATCAAAGTTGGAGTGCAGTAAAAAAAATGATCCAAATTATTCATCACATTATTATAAGTTTAGACAAAAGGTTACAAAGAACCGCTTCAGCTTTATACTAAAAATGTGGAGGAGGGGGGACGATTTTAACTAGATGTTACAGGAATGTGTTCCCCCTCCTTAATCAAAGCTAAAAAGCTTAAAATGTCGGTTTACTTAAATGTGTTTGTATTTTTTTCTCTTTATTAATGTATTTCTGCATTCATTTATTTACCTATTTATTTATCTCTGCATTGATTTATTTATTGCTGCATTCATTTCCCTATTTCTTCACGTATTTCTGTCTCGTTATATGATAATAAAGGGGCGTGTCTCTCACGTGCAGGCTTAGCAGTTAACGGCGGACACATAATAAATAATAAATAAATCCGCTTCTAAAGGCATCGGAGCGTGTGTCGAGAAATGCAGTAAGTCATTTATCGACATTAACATACCTATATCACCATTATGCACAAATCAAAAGCATAGTACATAAAATAATAAATTGATGGTTGAAAGGATGAACCACACCAAATCATATTAAGATGTTTTTATTCCTACTCCTAGCAGTGATTACTGCCACGTGGACACTGGAATGGCAGCCAGAAGACCATCACCATCCAAACAGGTGACGTGACAATAATAGGTTTGACCAGCAGGGGGCTTGGTGTGCAAATTACGCCTCGGGAAATGAACCTTTTCTCGAACCAATTTGATAGAAATCTTTAAGGGTTCTTCAGCTACGATTAGCTACGGTCTCCATGAGAAAGAGTAAATAATCCACGCTTCCGTTTTCTGCCTGGTTAAGTAAGAGCCTCAGCTCACTGGTCACGTGTTGTCTGTAAGCAACTATTAGCATTCGGTGTTACAAAAGTAACCGTCTAAGGAGCAAGACGTGCAATAGATATAGGGAATTGGTCAACCAATAGGATTGCTAAGAAACCGTGACATTATTGATGAACTGCCCCTTCATTATCAAATAAGGAGAACGAAATATGGGAATAAATAAACAGGGACATAAATGAATAGTTATGGGAAAAAAGGGAAAAAAAAAACAATAATACAAACACATTTACGTAAACCGACATTTTAATGTATGCACGGTTTTTATACATAAATATATTAAATTGTATGTATATTTATTTATTCAGTCATTTATAATGATTATTCTTTACAGTTTTAATTAACACATTACTTATATTGAGTCATTTACTTATACTTTTATTCAGTTATTTATTTGTGTCCTCCGGGCTTGGTCCTCCACATGTATGAACCTTAAAGGGATTAAATGAT
>JAUZST010035648.1:0-28012 GCA_034779995.1 Parotocinclus haroldoi | reverse complement strand
AAACATACATACACACATATTAACATATTAAAATAAAAAACAAACACGGAATTTTTTTACACACACGCTACACGCATTGGTTTTGATGTATGTAGTTTGAGACAGAGTAGTGGGGGATATGAAAGCCACAGAAATGAGCCTCTTTAGAACAATCCATTTACAAGTGAAAAGCGACAAAGACCTCCATGGGGGAAAGTGACAGGTGTGCAAGCTTTAAAGGAGGGTGGGTAAATGTGTATGAAAGGTATAATTGAGGAAATATGAGCCAACACCTGTCATACAAGCAGAAACACAGGTTCCCCTTCAACACAGCTCCACCTTATTACCAAGGCAACCGACTCATTAAATAGCAGACACCCCCAGCCCCCCCCAAACCGGAAAAAGAAAAAACACTATAACAGGCAAAAAAAAAAAATGCTCAAACCAGTCAGCAACCATGACAAGTAAAACAGACAATTTGATAAATAAAGCCTTTAAAATTTTATTACTAAAACCAGTGGCAAACAAAATACAAATCTGTATAAAACAAGTTTACCAGTTACTAGGAATTACAGCTATAACTGTACTCGTTTACATTTACTCCTTTTATCCAAAGTGTTATGCAAGTGAGTCAAGTAGCTAAATGCCAAGGGCTTTGCTTAAATGCCCAAGAATGACAACTTAGTGGTGCTGGGAGTTTAATACACAACCTTATGATTATTATTTAACAGCCTTCACATCCAAAAAATGTTAAGGTACTAGACTCTGGACCAAAAGGTCCAGGGTTCAAATCCCACCTCTGCTAAGTTGCCACAGTTGGGTCCTTGAGCAAGACCCTTAATCCACAATTGTTTTCATTGTAAGAATGTCTGAGTCGCTCTGGATAAGGGCATCTGTCAAATCCTGTAAATGTAAATGCAAGAGACAGCAGAATATGACTTACCCATACTGTCTTTGAATAAGTGCCGGATGGATTGGCTGCACACCAATTGATATGCCTATAACACACACACACACACACACACACACACACACACAATTAGGTAGTGCAATTTATACTGTACTTATTATAGTATAGATAGTATATTTAATGCTAGATAATTGTCTAAAACAAGTCGACAGCTAAAAAAATAGAATTGCACATGTGAGTTCACCTGTCTGAATGCTGCGTGGCTTGGCTCCCAGGTAGGCCAGGTTGACGTTGGCCTTGCGGCCATCTATGAAGGGGTTGGGGTCTTTACAGGCTCGTTCGGCAGCTAACCTGTCAGTCATTGTTACCTAGAGACACAATGCACCATTGTCAAAATGCTAATCAAACTTTAAAAAACTGCTTATAACAAACAAACAATAAACATACTACACAAAACCCCAGCTCTGCTAGCAAAGACTCAGAAAGGGTTCTCCGCTTGTGGATCATGTGCAGCCAACACTTAAGTGTATTTAACCTATTTATTACTCTACTTTTACTATATTAGTATACAGTTTATGTGTTTTTACCACAAGCCTGATTAAGTGTGGCTTCTTATAGCCAAATGTTTAAGACATATTTTTGTAATAATTGTAGTTTATTTAGTATACAACATAAAGTTGGCATGCGTGGTTAGAAACGTGACAGGAACAAGAACCTTGTTTAGAACACAAGTTAAATGCACACATTTACCCTCAAGAAATTAATATGTAATATATAAACAGAAATTGGCCTTAACAATATGTGCCCATCTTTTCCGCTATCAAACCATAATTGCTTGGTCTGAATTTGCATATTGAAATATAAGGAATACATGACAGCTGCCTAGAATGGTCTCCTAATTTGAGCCTTGTTTCTCTCAAGTTTCCATCCATACTACCATAGTACAGTACATTAAACTTCCTATTTGTAAGTGATGGTAACCTACAACCCCCACAGAGGTCTATACCTTCAAAGCCGTAGAAATGGATAATAAGTAGTTCAACGATAAATTGTAAAACAATAAACACCCTCAAAGTGTAAACAGGATCAACAAGTCCCTCCAGTTATCAGGAAAAATATGCTTCCAACCAACAGGTTTGTGACTATCACCCGGACCACCACATGCTCACAAAGCAAATACCCACATCTCCACGAGCCTGCCAAACCTGCAGTGCCACACACTCAGCCAAGAAGAGTCGTTGGAGCAATGCAGCACTAGACTCTGACCTCCAGCAGCCATCTGCTGACTTCAAGAGCATCAAACCATAAGCACATGCCATATTAGAACTTTCTTGGTTTGATTTGTGGAAGCTGACTGGCTAGTCCGTCCGTATTTTTAATTTTGGCAAATTATCTTCTGGTCCTTTAGTGATAGAATATAATTCTGTACCATTAAAGTATCTGTGTTATATTAGTTTAAATAGGTTCCTCTTCAAAAGTTCCCCGAGGAAGTTTGTGTGCGCTTCTGTTTGTGATGGTTGGGGGTCGTTCTATTATGCGTCAACAAAAAAAACGAATGAAACGCGAAAGAAAAGTACAATCGATTACATAAAGGCCGCTAGGCTCAACAGCCAAAGATGCCAGGAGAAGAAAGACGTGTGGAACAGGAACTAGTAAAACCGGGGCAACTCCATCTTAGGCCAAAGGCAGATGCCAGTGCCGTTAAGATCATGTAAACAGTTCCTGACTGTCTCATTAATGTAGCGTGAATAAGTCGAAGGAGGAGGAGGAGGCTTGGAAACCACCATTTAGCAACTTCACCATATAAAGTCCTCACTGTTGCTTGGGCTTCAGCAACGAATTCACCAAGGCAATGACCAGTGCTTTTAGTGAAGACAGCAGCACTGTGTTTAAGCTTGACTAACCACTTAGTGCAGCTCCGAAAGAATTCCGTTTGGAATGGCGTTAAGAGTTAATTTTTAACCTTACAATGCTCTTGTTTTCTCTCACAACACAGAAACAGATAGGCTTATCTGCCCAAGACACGGGGACTGACACGAAAAAAAGAATATAAGCTTTAGGCAACTATAAAACGGTTAAGGAAGATATAATAGGAAACGCATTCGCATACCAAACTGTGTTTTTTTTTTTTAAATTAATAGCCACTTACAAAGCCGTAGCCTCTAGACTTGCCGGTCTGTCTGTCCGTTATGACCACAGCCTCGTCGATCTCTCCGTACGCCTCGAAATATTTTCTCAACGAAGCATCGTTTGTGTGGTAAGGCAAACCTCCCACAAAGATCTTTGTGAAAGTAGTGTCTTTCTGTACTGCAGTTGGATGCATAGCTTCGACCGCGCCGTTCATAAACTGATGTAAAAGCATCGGATATCTTAAGTCAGCTGTAAAAGGAGGCAGAACTGGGTTTTCAAATAATTCCTTGTGTATATAAAAAGAGAGTCACTAGGAGGTATAACAAACAAAAAAAGGTTGTCCAAGATATAAAGATTTCGAACTTCCTATGTAATAAATGAATTTGATACTAGTGTAAACGCTATCACCCAGACGCAGCCTCTGCTCCAAACTACCGCCCCTTGCCTTGCTTAAGGACTCCCTTCATTTATACACTGCCAGTACAACCACGCCCCGCCACACATTCCAGCCAATGCCGTGCAGCTTCTTTGCTCGAAACTATTACAAAACTTTGTTCTGACGTCTCCAAACTCCTCCCATGCGCCCACCCTCTCTAAACTTGCACCTGCTTTTGTCCTTTCGCCAAACAAAGAAAAACGGTCACTGTACTTGAGACAACGTGCTCGTAGAGAAAAGCCTACTTCCGTATATAAAGACACTTATATTTATGAAAAAAAAAAAAAAAAATTATAAGCTCTCCGGCATGCTAACATTGTAGTATTAGTTCTAGAATACAGAACAAAGAGAAATATTTTAGACGCAGTTATGCCAACAGTTCTGGCCTATAAACCTTTAATCCATAGTATATTATTTGTTTTCTCTCTATTGCGGGAATGGGGTGGCTGGCACATGTATACATTTAACCATACTTATTGGTTACTGTTTTTGTTTCATAGCATTTTATTCCCAGGTTTGAGTTTGATAAGCTACTGCCAGTTCGAATTGTGCTTATATCCCCAGTTTACTTGGGGCACAGTCCAATAATCAAATGTTGCTGTGCTTCAATAAAATCACAAGTGGAATTTTTTCCTTGGTTGCTGAGCGGAACCACTGGACACAGCTCAAATTCAGTACTGGCACTACATTTCCTATATTGTCCCAATATTTTGCCATAAATCTGGGCAGCTTGTTTTCAGTCACACAGTTAATTTTGGTTTAACGTATGGAGTAATTTACCTCCACAAATATCTAAAAGAAAGTCAAGCTGTAGGCAAGGAAATTATTGCTCATAGCTATACGTTTTGGATAGCTACTTATAATAGTCCAACTTACCAAAAGTTCACATTGGACCACTAAAGCAAAGGAATTAGCAAAAGTATTCAGTTATGTTAACCAACAAAATTACTGCACTTCGTACAAGATTATTTAATATGAATATGTTATTAATGTATAATTTTCATCCATGGCAGAGTAATGCCCATTTCAGTGTTAAATCGCTTAATCTACAGTATTTAATGTTTAACTGTCTTATTTTATGTACTGTTGTGTCCTCTCGACTAATTGGCAATCTGATTTCTGCACGTATCCCAGTACAACAAGTAGTCGAGAAACGTCCTACACTCCAAAGACGTTAGGAATCTCTAAATTTTCTCAGATTGAAGGTGTGCACTTGCTCTTAAATTGACTGGTGCCCTGTCTAGAGCTGGAACCAACTTGTACCCTGTGATGTTGGGGACCCATAACTAGATTAAAGGGATATAGAATATGAATACTTACCCCTGAAATGCAGTATTGTATAAGGCCAGATAATGGTTAAATACAGACCTTCCTTGTCATTTACCTAGATGTAAATTACATCTTTATAAAAAAGTACATAAATCAAACACTAAACAATGAACATTCAGAGATAATAAGCCAGCATTGTCGTCATAAAAATAGGAGCTGGTGTAATTAGTACTTTTGAATACTATAAACTATCAGCAACAATGTGTCTGTCACATTTAGTCAGGCTTGTGATCTTCAGCTCAAATGCAGATTCATCTCACAAAGGCCTTACAGAACTGCATAAATCAGCCAAACCACTACACAACAGTCAGAGCAGGCCAGGGCTTGTACCACCTAGGATGGCCATTCACTCCTTGACTGATGTAAAAGCCAGCTGTGACTGCTGTTGAACAATGATGAACAAAGATGTCTAAGGTTCTAAAAGGAACACTCCTTTGTTACTATACAGTGCATTTGGTACAGTGGGTTTAGAAAACAGTGCAGTATAATGAAGGTTTGATATAGGAGGAATAACACACTCAAGACTTGTTTGGTCTCTGTACTTTCCCTCCCAGGAAACTCCACTGGAGTCCCAGCTGACAGTGGGGTGATTTTCTAATGACCATAGTAAGGTGGCAGTTCTCACACCTTCACACCTATGGCATGCCACTCTTCTCACTCTTGCCCTTTGTAGATTTGCTTAAGTTGCTATTCATATCCTACTGATAAATCCTCAGGCTAAAGCCCTGTTTTTTTTTTCACCAGTTCACTTAATGTACTCACTTTGATCTGTGTCCTTTGATTCATCCACACTTGAACTCCAAGCATAAAAGTGAAGTGTCGCCTCCTGGTGGACTTTTTGCAGTAAACCAAGATTGTCTTTATAGACGTTTTCTGTTGACATACACTTACTCAATACGTGTTTTATTAATTATTTCACATAAATCAGGACAGGATGTGACAGCAAAGGAAAGAGAATGGCATATTGAATATATATATAGAGAGATAGATAAACACCAAAAACAAGGCATCCAATACTTTCTTATACAATTTGCTGTCATCACCAGTGCATAGGGGTGGCTGGCCCCACCTGATTGGTCCATACAAAGTACACAATGCCACCTCACTGGTCCAGATGTTAGCCAGGTCTTCTGAGATGCAACAGCTTGAAGTATCTAAAGACAGGAGGGTAGTGGTCAGTCAGCAAAGCATTATTTCTTTTTCAAACCATGTTTATTGTTCTTTCTCCTCAAAAACATGTACATGCTTCAACAAAATCCTTTAATACCTAATAAATCACCTGTTATGTATACTTGTGAAATATTTTAAGTCAGCATTTATCAGTTAGTAATAACCACTTTGATATATTGAGTAAATAAGGATCATCCACACAAATTCAATCCATACATTACAACAACCAAGATATCTTGGTACAACTATCAGAAAGACTCTCAGGCCTCCCAAGTCCCAAGCAAGCAAGTGAAGAGCAGAATCCAATTCTTTGCTTCTAACTAATAATTTGGCAGAAACACGCATGGTATTTCACAGAATAAAACCTTCCCGTTTCACATTCTGACCCTTGTTACTCCTCAACCAGTAGTAATCCGCAAAAACAGTCTTTGTTCCAGCATGCAAAGCATCCTGGGATGCTGAAGAACGCAAGTGTCAGAACAGCACAGAGAAGAGAGTCACAGCACAAGGAAGCCCGGCGACAGACACCGTCTCCATGGTAACAGAAATCCTACTCTCACCATTTCTTGTTCCGAGGCTTGAGCTCCTCAGCGGCATTCCGCAGGAAGATGTAATTCTTCTTCTGGGGGTTAAAGTACTCATGTCCCTATGAAATAGTGCATTAAAAGGAAGCACAACAAATGGACATAAGCCATTATGTGTTCTCTGGTTATGACAGGTTATATTAATGCTATATTTTTTCAAATCCCTTGCAAGTTGTCTTGACAAATAGTCAACATGTTTGTATTTAATCATTACATTATAATATTTACATTTAAAGCTTATAAATACTAGTCTGGCTCAAATACAAATCTATCCATTTTCTTTCTAAATTTCAAACTAATTCAAATGCTCAGTATATTTTACTTATAAAATAAGTGACTATAAGACAGCAGTAAACAATTTTAAAACAATGTTGGTGTCTAGGCTCTGTTAGAAACGTACAGAGATGTTACTAGTTTGGAAAGTTGATTTGATCACTTACAAAACCTTTAATGGGGTATTCCCTAATGTGGGTTGCTTGTAAAAGGTTTGGAAAATCCTTTTCGTGCAATGAAGACACTGCAATTCTTTCATTTACAACATCACCACAGTGGCCACAGTAGATTATAGTCACTAACCCAGTGATTGTCTTTACCCATTGGATCATAGCAATAGGGTTTGGTGGTTTAATGCATCCCAGGACAAAGCGGTATTCAAAAATGGTGATAATTTTTAAAATGTGACCCACCACATTTCTGCTTCATGTGCTTTATTTACCTGATTAAATAACCTCTAGAGCAGAGCAATCAAAAGACAGCAGAGCCCTCAGACAAATAATGGTTGCTAGGGTTAGTAAGTAATTTAAATAGTTCGGTTACAGGATAAGCTTAGTTTGTCATGATATCTCCTTACACACTGCTCAGAAAAATATGTAGATATTTGAAAATTAAATGTATAACTTTTTGTGAGCAGCATATATTGTCACTAGTATCATTTGTTTTGTTTATAATTGATGTGGTAATGCTGTTATGTCAGACTGCATTTTGGCTCTTCCATATTTTTGGATAATTATAGAATTATTGATTTATTTGTAGAAATCAAGTTTCAAGGGTTTAAACAGTTGTGATATTAAGGTTACATAATTTGTCTAAAATCAGATATCTTTCTGTTGAATATGGTGCATTATACCACAGTCTCCACTTTTGCATGTTTCAACAGCCTGTACTGTGCATAATTAGTTTTGCCATTTACATGTATGCAGTACTTATCTGTGGTTATTTAGCAATAACCTACTAAGCACACAACATGACTTTAGAGTTACAATTTATAAAACTGTATATAAAGAAATGCGTCTTGGCTTGTTTACAACAAAAGCATAAAGAGCTGTGTGAGTAACTGTAATAGTTCTAGAACCTTGGACCAGTCATAGCTGGAGCTGTAGGCGAAGATGTTGCCATTGTGATTGAAGCAGCAAGCGGTGATTGGCTGATCAAGCTGCTCTGAGGTTTTCAGCTTAGTGCGAGCATCCTTATCCCAGAAACTAAAGCGTCCATCAGAGCCTACAGTAGCCAGCGTGCCATGCACTGGGTGAAAGGCAATGGCATTGACCTGCAACAGAAATAAAAACAACCCAGCTACAGTTAGAAGGGCGGGTATTTGTATAAATACCAAATGCAATTAGGTAAGCATTTCACATGAATAGTAATACACTCCACATATGCGCTTCAAATAGATAATAAATGTCGCACTGTACTTTCTAAAACAAAATCCGCACTGATATTGGGTACATACAGCATAAATATCTTGGGGTGTGGTTGTGTTGGTTCCATTGGACCTATGGCACTTGAACGTAAAATTATCCTTAGCTCTGAAGAAACAATACAAAAACAAAATATTTGTTACATTTTGCATGAGTATGGTGGTCAGTGTAGCAAAACCCAAGATCTTTTTGTATACTTACGGATTGGGTGGGTTTATGTAATGAATAGCCACTCGTCCTTCAATGCTTCCCAGTGCAAAGCCAGTTGGTTTATTTTGTTTGTCCTTAAAGATTGCCACACAACGATGCTGCAGAAAACAAATTCAGCAAATTGAAGTCTATGCCTTAATGATCAAGCCTTGGAGCAGTATTAAGCAAAGTCTTCACTACCATTTTCCAAGCTGCTGGCCAGCCAAACACCTCTTAGTAACTAAACAAACATTTTATTAAAAAAAAAAAAAACATCTAATTTTTTATTAACATTTGCATTGATTCAAACAATATAAACTTCTAATGTTCTTCACTGTGGTCAACTACTCACAAACAAAACTTGCTTCAAGAACTTGAGACCAACCTGATGCTTCAGAGGTGAATCTATACGCCGAAACTCTGACGGCTGATTCTCCAATTGGTACACAATCAGACCTCGCTCTGCAGTGGCCACCACAGCCATAGGATACACCTGTACATTAACAAAGTGATAGCCTTTAAAGCTGAGGTGCACTGGGTTACTTTCATTACACTGAATAAGTTTCATGCTTTAATCATAAAATAAAGGAACAGTCTTTAGTGATCCTAAACTACTGCGAGTTGCCTTGGCCATGTGATGATCGAGTCTCATCGAGCAAGTTCAATTCAATTTAAATGCAATTCAAAATTCTACTCTGCATTTACTTCATTGTTATAGGATGTACATGTGACTGACAGTGGTACTAGCCAATCAAAACTGCTCCTTATGGAAGAAGAATGGACAAGAAAACCTGACCAATCAGATTCATGATTTTTATGGTGGCTGACCCATAGCTGTCTAAACCCTTCATGGAATACTGACTAGTGCCAAGCGTAAGTGTTTGCTAATTTGGCTAGATAATGTTGACTTGCAATGCAACCTTTAATAATTAATTGACGTCATCCAAGCCCATCTACATAGTAACAGACAACTTTATGGCAAAGGAGCATAGGATGAACTTTATCTTCAAATACACCTGGCAGACTAGTGAGTTTAGTGTTTACTTAATGTTTTGGCTGCTGCCGCCACTACAATACACACTGCTCACAAACATTAGGGGATATTTCAAAATGAATATGAAGCTAAAAAAATAGAAGCATTTGATCATATTTAATTAAACAATATACTCAGAAAAGCAACTGAAAAGTCAAAGGAAAATTGTTTGATTTAGAAAATAAAATGCAAACTCATTGTGATTTGAGTAGCAAGTGACATATTCATGGGGTGAAGAGGAGCATATCAAACTGGACGAAAGTAGCACATATTGACTGTTCAGTAGGGTGTATGGTCACCCCAGACTGTCGAAACATACCGACAGCAATGGGGCATGAACAGGATCAGATTATCCAGCAGTTCTTGTGGGATACAATAATCTAAAGTCCTAAGCCTAAGGCTATTTTGCTGTCCATTAACAATGGGCATGCGAGTTCTGCACAGCAATACGGGTACCCACTGTATTACCTGCATGCCACTGCACATAAGCTGGTAAAACCCGATGTGGACTACAAATGAGTTTATGGGATTTTAGTGCTTGAACATTTACATAAACAGACAGTGCAAAACAAACAAGTTTCTTGTGGAAGCATTAATGTTTTCCACCTTGGAACTGAGGTCACTAAAACAATTACAATATGTGGCAAAATGATTAATGCTCTCTTTTAACTAGAATTTCTAGTCATCGTTAGCTATTTTAACTGTAATTTTTTATTATATTTTATTATGGTAAAATTACCATATATAATTATTAAGCAGTCCATGTATTAAGATAAAAGCAGAAAATACAGGCAATATGTGCACAAGGACCCCACAATTTTCAGAACAAAACGGCTTCTGCAGGCAATAGTCAGTATTTAGAGTGACCACTCCGACCCAAAAAAAGCAGCTTCCGCTACCCTTCCAAAAAAACATTCCTGATCAAGCTTTTTCAGACTGTAGACAGGTCAACTTGGGATCCTGGTGAAGCTGCCAAATGCTGTGCTTGCTCGAGTAAGACGTGAAATCACGCTACATACTTGCCACTGTACCCTACAGAAGCTGTTTTTTTCTGATTTTGTTACTTGACTGCTTACAAATGTTCTGTGTTTTAAAGTTGCACTACAGTATAATACAGACTAGGTAGTACTTACATATTCATATAAATGATTGCTAAAACAACTAATGTAGTTGTGGCTAAACACATGATTATTTTCTTAATCTCACCACATCAGCACAGTAGCATCTTTCTGGCATCTGGAGGGACATCATGGGGTTTGGGGAGCGAGTGTCCCAGAACTACAAACCAAACCAGACAAAAACTATAATAACAGTTCTACAATGATGCAAACTAGCCAAAGCATGAAATTGAGAACAGGGACCAAAATGGCATTAACAAACAATTAAAACAAGTGAGAGGTGTGTGTATAACATTACTCACCTTCAATGTTTTATCCCAACTTCCCGTCATGATACAGCTATAGTTTGGGGCTTTTATCCAGTGGATTGTCCTAATTGGACCATCATGCTTCATTTACAGGAAAAAAAAACCAATATGAATAACGGTACTGTCATAAGTAATAGCTATAATTATTTTACTATCTTAACTTTTTACGTTTTATTTTTAAGTCGGTATTCAAAAGTATTACGACCCTAAAGTCTGCTTTTCACAATTTACAATATAAGGTCCATTATATTTTTTTGTATTTATTAGTTAAAATTGTCAGGATTACAATGTGACATTATAATGTGCTTAAAATTAATTTTGTGCAACTGAAAACAAAGGTGACCAATGGCAAAGTTCTGTCACTGTCACAAATTATAGATCTAGAAATCAGTGTGATTGTCACAACATGGCTCAACAACAGGAGGACAGCAATTGGGTAACAATCAAACTGCAAACTTAAAATGCTAAGAAAGGCAATACACTGCTTACAAAAATGAGGTGATTTCATTATGGGATATTTCATATTAAAACATCCCCTAATTTTGGGAGCAGTGTATTTAAAAGAAGAATGGCCAATGGAATTCAGCTTCTGTGTAGGCCCGCTTACAAGCAAATGCTTGCTAAAATGCAAATGCTATTAGACTAGAGCATTCCCAGTTTGATCCCAACCTAGGACTAGACCTGTGTAGAGTTTGCATTTCTCGGTGCTCGAGTTCCCTCCCACAGTCCAAAGACATATGTTATGTTAACTGGTTACTCTAAACTGTCCCAGTGTAAGAGTGTATGTCTACTTTCAACACAAACTTGCGCTTGTTATGGAATAGCCACCGCAGGTGACATGAAGTTAAGTAAATATAATTCCTACTTACTCCAGAAATGTTCATATGACTTAATAGAAAAAATGTTTACATACTGTGCATCGTAAAAAAATAAAGCCCTTATGACATCTGAAATTATTCAGCATAAAAATTAGGCAATATTTTTGCCAGATTGTGCAAACATAGGCAGTGGCCAGTGGACCTCCAGCAATGTGATGAGAACTGCTGTGCTAAGAAAAGTGTTACGTACTTGTGCTATCTGCATGGCCTGGTTGCTGTTCAGATCCCACATCTTGGCAGTTTTGTCACAGGAGGCTGTGAAGACCTTACTACCATCCTGTTGAGAAAAGAAACACCACACACAGCTAAGCCTTTAATAACCATGTACAAATGTCAGATTAGTAACCTTACCAATAGCATTACATTTCCAACACACTACTAACTGACGTTATTCAAATCAAATAAGACACTAAGTGACACTCTAGTAATGACTGCTCAAAAGACAGCTGTGTTATAGAGCAGATGAGCTTTATTGCCATTGCACATGACAATGAATATACATTTGCAGCTCCCTTTCTAGAATAGTATAAATAATAGAAAATCACATACAGTAAAAATGTTAAATGCAGAAATACAACTGAGTAAATGTGAAAGTACAGTAGTCAAGTAAAGCTTTATAAAGTGTCTGACAATAACAAATAGTGCAACAGTTTAAATGTGCAAAGGAGCAGAAAATTCCTGATCAATATGGAATGTAGGCAGAGTTTCTTTAAAAAAAAATGAAAGTGTTGTAAAGCAGCGTCTGTGACTGTTTGTGTGGGAAAAAGTCAGTTGTGCAAGCCAGAAAGCTTACTGGGGACTCTTGGTCAGCTGATTCAAAACAGTTATAGCTGTGATGAAGCCATTTCTTAGTCTTGAGTTAAAAGAGATGATGGCATGAGTGCGTGGAGTCCCTGCAGATACTGGTAATGTTGCTGAGGCAGTGTGGGCAGCAGAGATCTTCCAGGCCTGGGAGCGTTTTTTCTATGACCTTAGATCCACTGCAGATGACTTGCTCAAAACCTTTCCTGTCAGATACAGAGCAGCTATGGTACCGTACAGAGAGGCAGTATGAAAGGAAGCTCTTTGTGGTACAGCAGTAGAAAGTCATTACCAGCTCTTGGGGAACACCAGCTTTCTTCAACATCCTTAGACAAAAACAAGCATCCTCTGATATGCGAGTGCTCAGGAATCTGAAGCTGGGCACACTCTCCACTCTGTTACCATTGATGGAGATTGAATCTTACTTCTCATTCTGTGATCTCTCGAAGTTGATGATTAGCTAGTTTGTGTTTGCAGTGTTGAGTACCAGTTGCTACATCTCTGCTCTGTAGGTTGATTCACCGGGTCAAGATCAAACTGGGGACCCTGGAGTTGTGAAGGGTCACCATACCAGCCCCATGGATCATTGAATGCAGGTGGACTGGTCTGAGAAATCATGCTAATGTGTATGCTAATGTCTTGACACAGGGCACCCTGAGTTAATGAGTAAGAGTTGATCGCGCAGCATTAGTCGGATCTAAACAATATCTAGCACGTGGACATAATATCATGGCTACTCAGCAGATATACTTAAGTCTAACTTACATCACTCCAGCAGACATCCAGCACCGGACCAGTGTGCATCTGCTGAGCTTTAGGAACAGTCTGGCCATTATCCTGCACCTCCCAGCATCGCACCTAATACGACAGAGCACAACCAGGAACACATCATCATACAGTCTTACAAAATGCCTGAACTTGATGTATATTATGATAACAATACTTGCATCATTGGCCCATGATCCCCCAATCAAAAAGTTCCCAGGCAGTGTTGGAGGGCTAAAGGCCAAGCAGCTAATACTGTCATCTGGTGGGGATGTAACCTCAACATCCTGCGTCAGATGAAGATTTAGGAAAAAATATGAGAAGTAATAATGTTGCAACAAAGCTGTCGGTATGTAAATCGGATGTATTTGGACGGGGCACGCTTACCTTCATTGGATTATGAGTGTCTGTTGTTGTGCTTCCAAAGACGCCTGTACCTCCAGTTCCAAAGCCGGAACTTGACCCGAATAAGCTCATTGCAAATTATCTTATTTGGCGGCTCTGGGGAAAAAATAACGTGTCTGGTTGAGAGAAAACGGACTGAGCCATACCCAGCCCTGCGAATTCCGGTAGAAACGCACATATCAAGGTAATATTATAGCTAGGTAGCCGCATTATCAAGCAGGGATGGAGAGTTTGTCTGAATACAGGTATCACAGATACACAGAACGCAAGCGTATTGCAGATTTATTGAACGTTACTGACCCAGACACTGCCTGAAATGATCTTAATACACACACACGCGCAATAGAATTTCATAATTGTGCAGTGAATGAATTAAATACCGCGTGGGCTAGCTAGTTAGCCAAACATGGCAAAACAGATTGGCTTGTACTATATATTTGGTTAACTAAGCGTATAATCAAAAGTCTGTGTAATTAATTTGATGTACTATATATAAGCTAGTTATGTAAAAAGCGCGGACTGGAACGCGAAATATTTCTTAAAAACTAGTGTTAGTTGTCTAGGCGGAACCGCATCATTCATAGCTGAAAAGGGCGGGATAGCAACATAAACACACAAACCACACTGTAATTACAACACGGTCTTTTACCGTACAAATACTGAAGAAAACTTCTCAAAATTTTCACCGAGCCATTAAAGCATGTACCAAAAACACAGCACGCAAGCTTACGTTCGTTTGGATTTCTTTGCGACTGACAGACCACATTGGTGCGTTATCGCCATCAACTGGACTGGATCATATACCTCGTGGTCGGAACCGTTACAGGGTCAAAATGAGGCAAAAGACACAAAACACCTTTTCATTTCAGAAACAAAAGGGGAAATGACATATGTGAATAACCCAGTAAGTAATGAGTGAATATCAGTATCTTTTTTTGGCTATGATCGGAACATGGCCGCCATACTGGATCATCCAAGTTACTCAGTTAATAACATTCAATGTTCCTTTCCACATTTCTTTAGCAAAAAAAAAAAAAAAACATTAGTTCCCTGTAAGTAAAATAAATTACTACAAACAGCAGTTTTATGTTCTACTGTAGCTTTGCCATATTTGGAATTAATGGTTTCCAGGCTGGGGTCCCCACACATCAAAGCGATACCCCAAAAAAAGACAACTCTTGTTGTTCATCACAGGTAACTGAAGATTACTTGACGATTCTGATGTCCAGGGAACGCAGCTACCGATGCAGAAACCTCAAGAATGGTTTTTGAGTCCATGATGCAGCATGTGACGTGCCCTGTGACTTTTGACTCAACCTGTAAACATTTATGTATCTATCCATCCATCCATCCACCCATCCACCCATTATCTGCTGCTTAATCCACACGGGCACACCCAGCAACAGGAACAACCCTAGACGGGGCGTCAATTCATTGTAGGGCACACACACACAGTCACACACTAAGGGCCACTTTAGAAACACCAATTAACATTTAGGCTGTGGGAGGAAAGCGGAGTGCCCAGAGTAAACTTACGCAGGGAGGACATGCAGACTTCACACAGAAAGGACCCAGGGTACTCTACCATGGGATTGAACCCAGGACCTTCTTGCTGGCAGCGGTGAACAATTTTAGGGCAATTTATTTAGACAAAATGTATGCTTAGTAATGAGGTTTTAAAAAACCCAACTACATATATGATGTGATTTTAAGCGATTGATGTTCTCAAGTGATTGTTATCTTGAATTGCTACAAATGCAGTATTCACAAAAGGCTGAGCCTTTGAAGAGCAATGGTGCGCAGAGGATCTCCGGTGGTCAACAAACGTGTAAGAAAATTATTCAAATGTTTCTCAAAGAAAGGGGCATCCCTGTAAAAGATGTCAAGAGCATGACACCAGCACAACAAAAAATGCAAGTGAGCATTTAAATGTCCAGTTAAAGGATAAACCTGTAAACTCAGCTAAATATGCCTACTAATATACTCACTCCAGTACACGTGCCTTAATTCTTAATAATACTGTAATTTATTTGAAACATTGTGATTCATACAAAACCGTAACTTATTTTGAAACAAAACAAAATAAAATGTCAAGTCACATTTGCAGGGACATGTATTATGTATATATTTTTGCCATATTAAAGCATAGTGATATTAGTGTTATTAGGCCATCTTTACCCATTTACGCAATGGCTGTAATGCCTTTCATCAAGTGTCTTATTGCTTTTATAAAACAGTGTTAAATAAATAAATAACAATAATTATTAAAGCATATTAATAATAACTGAAATAAATTAATTATGCTGTGATGCTTACCTGTTTAGTCCTTTGTGGAATTCAACAAGCTGCTGAAAGCAGGATTCAGTTTTCCATTCTTCAGTTTGTCTCATACAATGTATAATGGATTCTTTAGCTGTTTTGTTCAATAAATGTTATTTTCTGCATACCAAATTTGAATACTGCAAATATCAAAATCCTTAGTTTACAGTCCCTGCGCATTATTCATGTATTAAATTGCAAACGTAAATGGAACCGTGAAGCAGTTGCAGGTGTGCATATTGCTGATCTTACAATGATCCATATTTCATAACTGTACTGTTTTATATGATACTTTCTGATGTATATTTATGCATCATTTAAAATCCAGAATGTGTTCTGTGAAACTGCATCATGTAATGTGATCTGGATATTGATCTATATACTGTCAATATTAACAACAACATATTACTTTTCGTTTTCGTTTTTGTTTAACCTTAAAAACAATTTCACACACACACACACACACACACACACACACACACACACACACACACACACACACACACACACACACACACACACTTATGGAAAGAGAAACTGTTTCAGGGAAAGGAGAAGCATTTACAGTTTTTGTTTCTCCTATTGTGCTCATGTTTCTTTGGTGTGCTGCATTGGAAGAACCCAGTTCTTTATACTCCACTTGTGCAGGCGTCGACTTTCTACCACAAATACAAACCAATTCTCAAATAGAAACTCGTCTGCAACTGTATGGATCTTGCACAACTGATCTCAGATACAATAAACATAAGTTATTTGAGTGGTAAGAGCTGTTCACCACCACCACCATCATCATCATATTACAATCATCATAATATTGATGCTTTTAAGGAGTGCAGCACCGGTCAGACGTTGCTCAGAACTCAATACACTAACACTAATAGTGGATGTCTTTATCTAGCTGCACCATAGGCTGCACTATTACAACAGCGAACGTATCTGTCAAAAATCGACTAAATTGGCTAATATACTTAATAATAAGGATAATAACCTTATTGGACCAATGATGTATAAGCTGAATGTTGTTCCTGTTTTATATACACAGCTCACAAAAACTTAAATATCAAATTATAGGATGTTTCCTTTTAAGGTAGGCCCTACTTTTGTGCGCATATATACTGTGTATGTGTGGGGGAGTGCTGTGACAAAATGACCTCTGTCGTCTTTATGCATTCCAAATCCCTCTTAGTGGCACGAGCCTTTTTAGTACTGGTTCTGCTATAAATTGTTGATCATTTGGATACTTGGTACTTGGTTTGTCCACTTAATGTTTCTACGGTCAAATTCCACCGTACATTTTTTTTCCTGTGGCGATTTGCCGGTGCTGTGGCTTTATCTTATTTACCACCACACGAGGGCGCTCTAGCTGTATATTTCAGATTGACGCTTACAAAGTTCACAAGATTGTGATGCAGATATTTCAACCATTAAATGCCTTGGTCTATCACACGGGATATATGTCGTTGTGAATAAAATCGACAAGAGCATTCACAGTACACTCTGAAATCTGTATCTTCACATCCAGAGTGACTGATAAAGTAATAAGAGAAAAGTCCTCAGTTGACAAGTGAACATGCAATCAACACTAAGGGCTAAGAGCATAGAAAAGTCGTAATCATTTCTATGTTTATTGTTTGAAGAGGTCAGCCTTTAGAATAATATAGAGAGAAGACGGGTAAAAAGCTATTTCCAACAGTGAGGAACCAAGATATATCAGTATGCTGGCTTGTGGGAGTGGATCCATCACTGAGAAGGTTGTGCCAGGTCCCTTGAAGCTGAGTAGGTGTGCAACTGTGCAGCTGGATCAATGAATGGAGATAACATGGAACAGAGCATTTTGAGTACTTCAAAGGTAGGACAATAGTTTTGAATTTGAACCTAGAGACATCAGAAAGCACTTTCAGTAAATTATTATTTATCTCTTATACTTATGTACTTACCCACTCACTCATTTTCCATACCTGCTTAATCTAATTTAAGGTTGCGTGGGACAGGGCCTAACTGGCAGCACAGGGCACAAGTTGGGAACCACCACTAAACAGGGTGTCAGGTGATTAGAGAGCACATACTACTTACACAAGGACATTTTAACAGCCTCCAACTGACTTAATGCATGCATGTGGAAGGCGGGAGGAAACCAGAATACCCAGAGGAAACTCAGGTAGGCACAATGAGAACATGCAAAATCCACACAGAGGACTGCCAGGCTGCAAGTTGAAACCAAGTGCATGGAGTTGCGAGAGAATAGTGCCACTGTGCCAACATGTTCCCTGTTTATTGAATTAGACAAATTCTTGAAACAGCCCTGCATCCGTGAATTAGCACAATGTCCATATATAAGAATTTCAATTCATTTGAACTCCTAATGATCTTATGCCATTTTACCTTTTGCTGAATCCACTGCATAACTGGTGTCTTCTGGTACTCACAGAAAATACACATCCAGGCAAATACAAACGCGTGGATATTCAGAGGATAATAGGTGACATACAGTTTAGATTTGTCTTGGTTTGTTAAAAAAAACAAAAACATATTTTATCTTCATTCATCTTGACCTAGGGTTACAATCTGAGGAGCAATAGTTTTTCAAGACAATGCAGAATTTCTTTTTTTTTTCCAGTTTATGCTTCTGTTTCATCCTGTAATTCGCATATAAATCAACGATGTGTGTGGTTCATGAAGGATACAATGTGGAGTTTGACATGATTCTCACAAACACTCCTTTCTCAAAAGACCAGACACTCTGTCAGTGGCAGACTGTTTTGGATGGCGCTGATGTCACCATGGCAACAGTGCACCCAGAGCTTTGTTCTACCTGTTTGGAGTGCTTCCATTTCTCCATACACTTAATGGTCTCACAGCTTGTTACTTTCAGGTTTTACTAATCGGGTTTTTATTGTTTATTTGCTTACCATTCATTCAGACTGTCTTGGACAAATATAATTACTAGAATTATTCTAATGACTGAATAACAGAGAGAGATTGGTAGGAGCAATATAAACTTGTACAAGCAGACAAAGTATCCACCTCTTTTAATGTAAAATGTCAACAGCCAGACAGGAAAACAAGACAGTGGCATATAAATGAGCTCTCATGTCGAAAGAATGTCCTATTTAAGTCTGTTTCATGCACAAGTAGAATTTTGACAATTTCAATATGGCTTTTTCATACGAAATACCTTTCATGTCTTGGCAGATCTCACTTGGATGAAATCATTTTTAAAAAAAACAGTCTGTCTTACAATTGGTCTACTGTCAGACCAACAGTCTGTGGTCAGGTTGTTAACACATCTGCAATTAGCACCTGTGCTAATTAATTTACAATGACTGGCAGTTAATCTAGAAGTTGATGGGAAGCAAAAGGCAGTTCAATCAGACATAATGTACATTGGCTTGAGGCAGGTAGAACCAAGAAAGTCTTGAAACTGTGTTGAAACTATTTTTAGTGTGCATTTAAGGTGATGTAGTAATAAAAATGTATTATGTGTGATTGTTGTATAAACACTGGCTCCGAATTACTAATCTAGGTGCAGTTTTGGACAGGTTAACATAATATAGGAAAATATAGTGTGGGATCAATGAAAATAAACTGAAATAAGAAAAAAATAAAGGAATGTTTTACTGAGGATATTTCATTTGGAGAAATCCCCTATTTTTTTGAGCAGTATAGATTTTGCATATTCTGAGATTTAACAGCATGAAAGTAATTTTGCAAGCGCAATGTAGGTATAATCTGAAGTGCAATTAGCAGTTTTGTGGAGAATTAGACTACTGCAGAGTTTTATAATGGAGATACAGCATGTACAAGCTCTTGTTGTATAAAATAAAACATTTCATAATGAAATATTCCCTAATGTCTGTGAACAGTGTATGTATGTTTACCTATTTTTAAAAACACAAGCTTACTTACAGCAATGTGATCCTCTGACAATTATATATTTGATTTTTAAAACCTTATTTTTTAAAAGCAGTTTAGGTTTGGTTTGGGCCAGAGGTGCTGGGTAATTCATTCACATGGGTTTTATATTAGCTGGGTTTATTTATACAGCTTATTGTATTGTAGGTAAAGAAAGTGTAAACGTTCCAGACACTGAAATGTGCATTTAACAAAAGTACTAAATGTTGGACATATAATAAAAAAACATTTTACTAGAGCTTTATTTTTCCCAGATGCTACATGACTAACAGAAATGTACTGTAGAATGCATTTTGACTTGCACATATATATTAATGATAAACGTTTTGATTAAACCATATTACACAAGCCAAGAGACTTTCTGTTTGCTAAGTGTAATTGTCCCTTTGTAAGAAATAATATTCAGCTGGAGCATGCCATTGTGAATACACCTGTATGCTTTACTTATTTTCATTGTCATTCAGTTATTTTTTAACCTTACTGAACATTTAGTTCTCACATTTCTTTATTAATGCACCTCCTAATGACTCACCACAATATGTTCAAGCGCATGTTCAAATTAGAACTGTTTATTTGGGACCTTAGTAGATCTTACCATGACTTTGTGAAAGCAGTACTAAGTATTTAATAAGTTGATGTACTTCTATGAACTATGGCTTCTAAGGCAGCAAACACCCTTCTCTATTATCTGTATTAATATAGACTGATCATACAACATGAAAACGACTGACACATGAAGTGCTCATAGTGTGGCGCTCTGGGCAATGTTTATCTGGGAAACCTTGAGTCCAGGCGTTCATGTCATTGTGTCTTTGCAACATTAAACAATGCAGCAGACCAAGTACACATCTTCATCTTCATCTTCAGAGGTGCCTTAATGGGTCTAAGCCTTGGTGGCACGAGAGGGACTTACGTAATATTTGTCAGGCAGTTTAAATGTTGTGGTGGATTAGTGTAATGTTGTAATGTTGTTTAGATATAAATATGAATCCATTGCTTATGGAGGACTTGTGCTTGAGGGCTGTCTTGGGCTATTTTAAACAGACCACTGAGGTGCTGGTGAACGGTATTGAAAGTAAATGAAAGTGTCCAAGCTACATATTTTATGTCCAGTTTTACTATGGCTATCTGTCAACTTTAGTGATAGCCATCACGGCATAATAAAAAAAAAAACAGTGGTAAAACTAATAAATAAGTAAAATAGGTATGTATCTACAAAATGCATAATCCAGCATATCCAGCATGATTTACAAAATTAATTATTCAGTAAAATAATCACTCAGACCAACTATACTGCTCACAAAAATAAAAAATTGTAAGTAGTGTAGATTAGACTAGGGTTAGGGTTGCATTATTTCTTGAATGAAAAATGCTAGTAGACTGAACTAAATATCTATGCATCAATTATATACTGCATTATACAAAGATAATAGGCTAGAGCTGCTGATCATAAATTATAATGAGTAATAAATAAACATTCATCCTTGCTCATGTTTCAGCTATTAAGTGGGTATGTTTACATTCCCTCCATACAGATCCATTCAGTGGCAATTGGCAGGTAGGCAGATATGTATATATAGGGTGGACCAAGATGGCGACCAAGTGATTTCAGCTGGTAATGATATCATAAGCTATCTAGTTATATACGGTTTAATAATGTACCTTTCAGAAACTACCTACGGCAAGGTAGTATTTTCTGCAGATATGACATGTCAGAACAGATACTGTGCTTACTGACCATTTAACACTCACCAGTTTCATGTATTAAATATTTCTTAGTCGTAATGCTGACTTATTTGTAGCAGTTAGCTGTTTGTTATGTAAGGTAAACAGTACTGACCTGACCCAAAAATATGAAGGAGATAACTTGCCTCAGCCATATTAGTGTACAACTCTTTGGCTCAATTTATCATACACAGAATGGATAAATGAAAGTATTTCACAACATATACAGAGACATACTGTATATAAATAATACAAATAGTTTTTTGTTCACTAAATTATCTAGCAAATACAATCCATTTTTAAAATAAATATTTTATACTATGCAAAACTAAGATTAGCAGGTTTTTTCCATTCCCTAGATCCATTCTCTAGAAAGTATTTTAAAAATATACATTTACATTCTTCTCAGCAAGTCTAACATGTTCCACCAATGCTGAAGTATCTAACTATAACGTATGTAACTCCCAACATTGATATTTTACACAATCAGCAAACTCTTTCCATTTTGTATTCCTGAATGCTTTAAAAAGTGTTTTCTGTGCTGTCCTGTCAGTTCTGGGTACAGCTGTTTGTGCTCCACGTTGACTGGTTTCAGTCAATCAACCAAGGAGCATGGCTTCACTGAATCTGCCTTTTCTAATCTATTGAGGAGAAATTCCATAGTAACATTCACAAAAAAAAACAAAGCAACAGATAAAACAAGTACAACAAAGATTTAGCATACATAATCAAACAAATAAAACTGACAGCTCTTGAATTCCTCTCCAGAGTGGGTTGCAACATGAATCACAGTGCCTACATCCTCTGGAATCACTGCACTTGCATATCACCACAGAGGACTGTTTATGAAGTTTTAGGCAAGAGAGATGGAGATTGTATTAAAACCAAGCATTTGTGCACAAAGACAATATGTCTTGCAGTACACTGATGGCAGCTGTTTATATATTCTTTTACCATTTTGGTCTCTCGTGCTTATTCTCATACATGCAAACCCTTTTACTTAAACACACCACCCATACGCGCAACATTAACTGTCACTGCAATACATACAACACTTACTGTTAGTGCATAAACCTAAGGCCAGTTTTCAGGAAGATTAATAATTGGAAAAACTGCAAAACTTTCTCATTGCACAAAATGGCTTCCGTAAATACTTAATTCTATAAAGTGGAGTTGGAAACTGCTCAGTGTAGGGTTGGAAAATTCCATCCATCAACCATATAAATGCCAACCATCTTAAAGTTGAGTTCCTGGTGGATCTCTTTTAAAGTTTGTTGTCATGTCAGCAATCCTTTATATCCACCTAAAGCATCAAGGTTGAATGGTTTTATTTAAATTTATAATGGTTGCTAAATTTACCATTACCAGGAGCCTATTATTCAATTGTCCCCATACATAATTCCAGTATTACAGGCTACATTCTATGTTTTACTTTTCATTTATTGACTTAGAGCACCCTCTATCTCCTGAAATCATGTGGTTCTCTTGTCCTCCTCTTGACCTTACCTCCAAGGAGAACAGACTGTTTTGGCCCAAAACTCTCTGGGACAGTTCTAAGTGATTTGCTCCTCTTTGGTAAGAGCTATTGCTGAGCTTGGGGCTACTTAACAGACATTCAGAAGGACTAGAACCTGGCCCATCATGAAGGTGGTCATCGTCATCCGTGTCTGCGTCAATATACTTGCTGACTGATGTATCGTGAAATGTAAAAACAGTAGGGACAAGTTTTTCAGGACTCTTGGGTGGAGTCTTGGTACTAGCAGTGGTATAGACAGACTCTTCTGGGCTTATAATGGAGTGATCAGATACGACAGAACATTCGGAGAAAGATCCTCCACCCTGAGCCACACCTGCAACAGAGCCTGTGGTTTCTCCTGTAAAAAAGTTTACTTTGAGAGATCTTGCCTTTAGGGGATTGCTTATGCGTAGACCACGAGGGCTATCAGAGAACAATGTTCGTCCAGGCTTAGGTGGACCAACAGGGTTCTTCATGGACTCATGTTCAAGGGTTGTCTCAAGACCAGGATTGACGCTCACACGACTTGGTTGGTTTGAGATAGGACTGTGTGAAAATCTTGAACTCTCCAAAAAGTCGGTAGCACAGCTAATGAAACTGTCAATGCTTGACATGCTTCTCATGTCCATTACACCTTCTGTTGTGGTGGGTGTCTGTTTAACAGGAATGCTTCTCATTTCCATTTCAACCCTCCTTTTAGCAGAGTTCTGACCTTGTTCTTTACTGTTTAGATTGGGCTGAGACTGGGTCTTGGCCATTTTGCAATACATTTCTTCCAGTTTCCGGACATTAAGGTGTTGTGGACTGCTTGGAGTGGTAGCTCTAACCGGGGATAATTGCTCTTTCTCAGTAAATGACTTGTTGGAACTGGTCTCTGAGATATTTCGCTTGGGTGTCCATTTCCAGTGGGTTGGTGACATATTACAGTTCTCCTGTACTTTATCTTTCTTTGCAATGTTTTCTTCTGTTTTCTCCATTACCACTACGTCCATTAATTCTGCATTTCGAACAAAAGCATCTTTTATGTTCATAGACACTATACTGCCATTTCTCTTGGCCCTCTCTAGAGCCTCACGTCTCTTGATTGCTTTCTCCTGCCTTTTCTGTTCCTTATAGAATTCAGAGAAGTTGTTTACAATAATTGGAATGGGCAGAGCAATGACAAGCACTCCTGCAATGCAACACAGCCCACCAACAATCTTACCCAATAAAGTTTTTGGGTAAATATCTCCGTAACCCACAGTCGTCATGGTAATTGTGGCCCACCAGAAGGAAGCTGGGATGCTCTTAAATTTCGTATCTTCTTCATCTTTTTCTGCAAAAAAGACCAAACTAGAGAAAATCATGATTCCCATGGCTAAAAATAGGATTAGCAGACCCAGTTCATTGTAACTGCGCCGTAATGTGAAACCCAAGGACTGCAGCCCAGTCGAATGGCGTGCCAGTTTGAGGATCCTCAAAATTCGCATAATCCGAAAGATCTGTACTACACGACGTACATTCTGAAACTGCAGTACGCTCTTGTTGGACTCAGTCAGAAAGATGGTGACATAGTATGGAAGAATAGCAAGTAGGTCAATGACATTGAGTGGGCCTTTGAAGAATTTCCAT
The DNA here is from genome assembly GCA_034779995.1 of Parotocinclus haroldoi. Lineage (NCBI taxonomy): Eukaryota > Metazoa > Chordata > Actinopteri > Siluriformes > Loricariidae > Parotocinclus > Parotocinclus haroldoi. The sequence continues at coordinate 3,197 of JAUZST010035648.1, read as the reverse complement.
TTATTAGGTGAGGACAGGAAGCGAAGAAGGTATTCCATGGTAAACCAAGCAATACAAACTGCTTCTACATGGGCCAGCTGAGGGTTGTCTGTTGCTTGCCCAAACTCATCTGTATCTTGGAGCTCTGGGAGCGTGTTGAGAGACAGAGCAATTGTGGAGAGCACTATGAACAGGATTGAGATGATGGCCAGAATCTGCAGAAACACAACCAAAAACAATACTGGTAAGTTTTAAGCAGTAGCACTCTACATTACTTTAAACTTCTTCACTGTTGTTTACGTTAATCTTATTTACTCATGTTATTTGCTTTGCATACACATTCAAAGATAAAATTACAGATCCTAGTTTTTCTCTACTGAATTGGATCCCAAAACCGGAGGTACCAAGGACATAGGTTTAACATATATAGTGTCATAACAACTCAATTACTACAGTAATATATTGAGGATGTCAGAACTGCAGCCACAAAACATTATTCAACAACTACAAGACAAAAACATTGGATTATTTAAAGCTGGCAACCAAATGACATGAATATACTGCTCACAAAAAATAGGGGATACTTCAAAATGTAATCTCCCATAATGAAATATCCCCTGTTTTTTGCTAGCAGTCTATGATCTGTATTTGCATTTAATTAGGATCATTCATTCATTTATTCATGACGTCCCATCAGCGGCTATTCACAACAGGAGAAAGGGTAAATCGATACTAGTGAAGAACACAGAGCTATACAGTATTGAATACAATACACTCAAACATGCGGTTAGACTGTTTCCTGCAGAAAAAAAACAATTTATTAAAGGTGACATTTTCATTATTGTTTTTTAAATTATTTTATTTAATAGTATATTCCATATTACATATTACATCTGACTGCTAGCCTACATATAGCCAGGGCTAGTTTGTTAATTGGTGCTAGCTAACAAGATTAACTAACCAACTGAAATAACCATGAAACCATGGAAAGGCTGATGACATTAGGTTTAGGACAGCATGATTTCATTTTAAATTAACATGCCTACTGCCCAGTTAGATTACTAAGAATTATTTATGATTTGAGTGGTGAAAAAGCTCCTGATAACCCTTCTCTTTTCTTAGTCACATGCTGGCATGGGCAAAATGATCTTATGTGAGCTGTGTATTGCAGACAATAGAGGAATGTGAGTAGGTCATCTGAAACCCTAAATGCTTGGCCATGCTTGAGATATGAACTGACACTTCGTCAGTACCGTACCTAAACGTCCCATTCTCAGCACACTGATTAGCTGTTGCCACCATGTCTGGAAGTAAGTTCAATAATTGCATGTGATGAAATAACCACCTCCCTTGTAGTTAAATGCTAGCAATCATAAATTGGTTGTTCTGTCTGTCTCTAGAAGGGCAGACTGTAATTATCTAATATAAATTCACTCCAAAGATAATGGAGTGAGTTTATATAGTATTTGCAGGGACAATGTCCTTGCCAAATACTGATCCAATATTAATGTGATCTCAGACATCCATCGTATCAAAAGCAATAATCTAAATCTAACCATTGTGTTTAAATCTTAGGCTGGAAAATATAATCCCTTCAGTAGTCAGAACTGATTCTTGCTATGCAAGAGGTGATATGACATTTAAAAAAAATAATGAGCTTTTAAAACAGCATTGAGTATTTTTAAAAGATCGCAATTTGTTGTGTGATGAAAGAATGTATTTACTGTATCTTTGGAACATACTGCTTATTTATAATCCCCTTAGAAGCCTGTTCTCCTCTTGAAGTTTGTGTAGACCTGTGTTGTTCCAATTTAGACTATGAATGTAGCTAACAACAAAAACTCTTAACACAACTGCCAATTCCTACGTAATAGTGAAAAAGTTGGAGTAGTGTAAAACTTAGTAATGTACTAAGTCAGTAAACATTAACTAAACTTTAGTAAACACTGGCTTACTAAAACAAATTAATGTACAATAGTATAATTGCAGGTCAGCAGCCGCAGTGGAGGATAATGTTTTGTCTATTAAATGTCCTGCATATTGTAATATATTGTTTCCTGGAAGCATTGGCACAGAAAGAGGAGTGCATGTTTGGCAGACAGCAAGACTGTAGAGCTGTGGATGTGACACAGGGTTGATTGCATAAAGTAACTGGCAGTGGAGCAGAAGAGCTATGTTGTCTCTGTTTCTACCTTTCCCTGTTCCTCTTGTACTAGATCTTTTTAATTCATTACTGTCTTTATTTTGCCCATGGCTTTATTATCCCTCGTTGTCCCACTACCATTTTGCTTTGTTATCGGAGCAAGCTTGGTCTGTTTTATGTCGAGGATTAGAGCTTCACTGAGATGCCAGGAAGGCTATTGCCTGGGTACTGTTGTATTAGATGCATGAGTGGATTTTCCTATGACAGAGAGTCACTGGCTGTCCTATACAACATATGTGATAGCTCAGTTCAACTGCGATTGACAAAGGCATGTCTGATATGACAAACAGAGAAAAAGATATTAAAACAATGACTTAGTATATTCTCTGTGATCCAGTGCTCCAGTCTGTCTAATGGATAGAATGGGTTTTCGGATTTTATTAAGTCTAATGCCACTATGACAGAGACAGAGAGGAACCATAACAACCAAATGGAAAATAATGTGATTGTTTACAATTTTAAACAAATGCATTTAATATCATATAATGAGTCCCACATGTGTACTACATGTGTTTATTATACAGACATGTCTTTAGAAAGACTAAATTGTACTTCTTTAAACCACATTTAAATTAATCAGTTGATAGGAACTGACAGGAACACAGTATACATTTGATCACAGCTAAATATGAACTCACTTCACGTTTGCCTGTGGCTGATCTAATTTGTTCCATATGACATGCAACACAAGGATATGATAATGGATGTGAATGCAGGACCTCAGTATGATAAAATCATGAGTAATGTAGCATAATGCACAGATGCGGCGCATGGCAAACATGGTCAGTGAGGTGTAAGAAGTGCATATAAATATTCAGGATGCAATATATATGGAAATAGTCTTATAAAAAATAAATGTCTTTAAATGTGGACGCAGACACACAGTCAATTATAACAAATAATTATTTACATTTAATAAATATTATTAGACTTAATTAAACTAATCAAAGTCAATTCATTATTATTAATTAATATTACTATTTAATATTACTATTCATGAATTATATTAATTATT